>OY856413.1:49320600-49558100 GCA_963693085.1 Alisma plantago-aquatica | reverse complement strand
AGGAGCACACACTTCATGCTATCACATGATTAGGGTTAGGATTCACATATATACGATTAGGGTTTCATAATATCATGTAACCACTAAACCCAAATTCTACCACCTCCCATATTATTAGAGAGTACTAGGGTTAAATATTATTGCTTATGATTAGCCATTCATACTCATAACACTATGTAAACCATTATACTATACATTGTCCAAGTACATACATATATATAGGTGTCTCGACCGCCCTCAAAACATAGGTGTCTTGACCACCCTCAAAACACAGGTGTCTCGACCACCCTCAACATATGTCACGATCAAGACACCACATGTCCACGACTGAGACACTCCACATGGTCACGATCGAGACCATCAACATGTCTCGACCTAGATATTATGATCATAAGACTCCCTAGACATGGCATCACGACCATGACACTATAAGACACCTTAATGGGGTGTCACGACTATGACTCCACCAAGGGGCATCACGACCAAGACACAACAAAGTGTGTCGGCCCTACTATCACAAGGTGTTCCGACCTTATCCCATTATGTCACGACAACAACCAACTAAGTCTTAACCTATTATGTTCATGACATTACATGACCTTGCATCTCTACCATGATGATTAGCCATCTTGGCTGCAACGTCAACCACCAACTAAGTGGTCATGCAACAACGCTGTGTCACAACCAACTAGAGTAGCGACCACCCTTTGAGTTTAGGGTGTCGTAGTTGAAACCATCACTTGTAAGGGTTTCAACTGTAATGGAAGACCAATGGTTTGTTTTGAGCTATATGCCCAATACCATAATAGGTCCAAACTAGTTCAAGACAAGTGATCAAACCAGGAATACCAAATGTCAATAGGGTGAACAACACCATATACCAAGGTATTCATCAACCCTAAAACATGATCATAGCAAGACACAAAAAGAGTTATGTATATAGAGAGAAAACCATGATTCTTATGCATGTTATCATAATCCAACCTATTGTTATTCATGATAATCAAACTATATAGAAAACAACATGGTTTCATTGATACAGATTCAAATAAAACACATCAACTTCCATTTGCTACAAAATTGGATACACGACTTTTTAGGGTTTATAGGAAGGATAATCTTCCAATGAAAATTCCACAAGTTAAACCCTAAACATATCATTCTTTCAATCATCAAGAACACATTTTTAATAACTAGAACAACAACATATGATCAGGTTTAAGATGCCAATAATAGGTGAAGGAAGATTTATATAACCCAACTGATTTGGAGAGAACCAATCTCTAAAGATCACAAGCTATAAGAACATCAACCAACTCCAACACTTCTACCAAAGGATCACCTCAAGAAGATAAAGAAACCGTGGTCATAATAGAGCTCAAGAAAGAGGGAAAATCATCCTAGGACAAACCAAAGAAGAAAATAGAAAGAGACAAAATTATCCTCTCACTCGGGTTACATCTTGTCAAAACATGATCTATGACCCTTGTGAAGAAGAGATATCCAAGAAAAGCCACCATGGATGATCCATAGTCTACGGAAAATGAGGAAGAAGAAGATGGAGGTTTCAGAAGAATGGAAACATGATCAAGTGTTAAGACCACTTACCAAGAGAAGAATCTCCAAGAATCACCTCCAAAGCTTGATTCTAGCACAAGATCTTCAACATGCAAGATGCATCGGCCACCCAAGCTTCAAGATATGACTTCTTATGCTCCTAAAGATCTGAGAATGATCCCAAGGAAGAAGAAAGAGTGTAGGTTTTAAAGGTTTCTCTCATGTGAAAAGAAGGGGTTATATACCCAAAGGATGAGGGAAGTAGAGGTTTATGATGTGTCAACATAATAGGGTATCAAAATACACATGTCTTTCAAAAAAATAACCTTTCCTCCACTCACATGAAAAATAAAAAATGTTCATGTTTATCCAAAAGAAGTGTAGCAACCTCCAAGGTCGGCTACTACCTTGTCTTATTCGATACACTTCCATCTACTTGTCTAGGTCGAAACCCTAAATCACCATAAGCACATGGCCGAGACAATAAATGAAAAAGTGTTTTGACCCACCCCTCTCTAGGTAATCTAGGTAAAAACCACAACATCCAAGGCATGTGTTGCAGTCACTACCCTCACCAAAAGTGGTGTAGGGCCACAACACTCAACCCTTAGCATAGTCACTTTATCAACTTCAGCTAACCCTAGAAACCTTAGGTTCACCATGAGATGTCACATCACCAACCATGATTCAAAAAAGGTGCCACATTGGATCATATCCTCTCTCATGATTCTAAAGCATAAGAAACATTCTCAACATGTGACAATTTGCAAGATAACCCTCACTTATGGGTAAATTGCAATTTGGTCCAAAATAAGAACATATATTTCAAGATAGCTCCAACATCAATCAAATTGGACCAAAATGAAAATATAAGCATGTCACACGATATTAAGACATCTAAAAAGATTAAATTAAGGTTTAAGAATTTCATTATGCAAAACTGATTACCATTAAGCATAAATATAGGTCAGGGGTCTTATACAACCCATGCGAGTCACCTGTTGGACCAAGTACAGGCCATGCAAAAAGATGCCTTCGACTGCAAGCATTCAACTTTTGGGTTTCAGAGGCAAGGAATGCATCTATTAAAGGGAATACTTATCATCCATTCAAGGGGTCTCTGATGGGTGATAGGAATCCACATTCTACATCACAAACCCTAGCAAGGAGTGAGAAGGCGAAGACCATAGTGAAAATATTGGTCTTCATGCACCAAGTGTCATGGCCTTCTCTATTGTTTGTACTATCTCTTTGTTGTTGTCCCTCACCCTGAGTGAGTAGACACTTTGTGCTGGGGCATGGGGACTAGTCTCGATCGCCCATATTTTATCTTAGCTTGCATCAAAACTCGATAATATAATTTCTAAACAAAGTATCATTCTGCTTGATGCGTTGCTTTTCAAATTGACAACTTGTTCTGCATATTAGTTATAATCATGGATATGCATGTTGTTGTGAGTGTGATTAGAACAAAAAAATGATCTTATTATACCCCTAAGCTGTCGGTAAGGGATAGTGAGGTGATTGGATTTTGATATGATACGCGTTAAGGTGGTTGGTCGTAAGTAAAGGATTTTCGCAGTATAGGCCAGGAACTTGGATCCTGAGGATGGTCAAAAATCAAGGGATTTTATACTAGGTGATGACCTGTATCCTATGAGGATGCATAAACCTAGCCCCAATTTAGCAATGAATATTGGAGAGTTAAGTCTTGTAATGATAATTATGCAAGCTCGGGTAGCAAAACCCCATGCCCTGATGCTCTTTATTATCTGTTATTTACTTCTTTAGTCTTTGTTTCTTTCAACAACAATTTCGTTTAATCAACCTTTCAACTATTCCGTGATAAATATTACTCTTTTTTACTTCTGAATCATATTTAACTACTTAAAAAGGTTGTCTTTTGGGTTCGATCCTTAAGTATACTGCAATAAGGCTTCCACTCATGTGGAGTGGGGAATGAGTGCACTGCTTTTGGTAAACCTATGAGATTATTCTTTTTGGATTTTTTCTTGGTGCAACATTTGTAGCCCCATCAAAAATTGGTGTCATTGCCATAGACAGTGGTAGTTAAATATTTTCTGAAGTATAAACATAATTTGGATTTTTTTTCTTTTTATTTATTTGTTTTTCTTGATGATATTGAAAATCCTCTAGAATGAAGCACACCACTCACGATCATTTTTTCTCTTTTCAGGCACTTCTAATCAATGTGATGATCTAGGAGTCTCGAATCCATATTTCCATTCGATCCCAAAATTGAGAGAACCTTCAGAAAACTTTACAAGGAAAGAACCATGGAAGACACAACGGTTGCGAAAGTAGCAATTCAAGCACACATCAATAGAGCTATCGTGACCCAGTGAGAATTACTCACTACAGAAGCTAGAGAACATGCATATGATGGGTTCAAGACCAACCTAGAAGCCACCCAAATGCAGAGCGTGAAAAAGAACTTTAGGATTTCTCCATCTGCAAAGACACCGACTTGACGCACCCAATCCAACCCCCAGGCAAGGTGATCAAGATCTGAGCCCAATGGGTCAACTTTTTACAAAATTCCACCTTTACAGGATGGATCAGAGACAATTGTAGGGATCATTTGCTTAAAGTTATCAACCTTTACTCGATGATGAAGCCACTAGGCACCATTGATGATGCCATGCGGCTCCATCTCTTCAAGTACTCCCTCACAGACAAAGCTAGGACATGGTATACCACTCTTCAAGGAGATCCGATCAATACCTAGGTGGCTCTAGAGAAAAAATTCTTGGGAATTTTTATCCTCCTTCAATGGTGTACTCAATCTGGGGATAAATTACAGTCAAGTGCTTGAGGAATCCCTCTATGAAGCATGGGAGTGATTTAATGAACTCCTACACAAGTGCCCACATCACATCATCCCAGAGAATCAAATTATTGAATTCTTTTATTGAGGAGTTGATGATGAGATGAAGTAATTTCTTGACTCCTCCTCCAAGCAGAATTTCATGCAATAGAGTTTTGACAATGTCCTTAAGATCATCAACCTTGCGGTGGAAAATCAGACCCATTGGACCAGACCTTCGAGCATGGGCGTCCTTAAGGTAGCCACGGTAGAAGATTGATCGAAATGCAAATCTATCTATGAAGCATTGAAAGCCCTCTCCCTCCAACAAGTAAATCTTGAGAAATCCTTTAGTGTGTATGGTATAAAGAGAAACACTCCCCAAGTATAGATCATCGCACCTTCATGTGAGTTCATTGCCAACATCTTTACGCTACATTCCATGAGCACCAGATAGGCCAATAGTACATAGTTACTCAAGCTGAGGATGTGAAGTCAATCCAAAATATCCCAGGGCAAGAGTACTGTAACCCAAACCATGCTTTCACTCATCCAAGTTTCCAATAAGGGAATCCCACAGGCACCGAGGGACCAAATAAGTCCTTGACGCAAAATGCTCAGGCGAGAGCGCCAATGAATTATAATGTCCCACACAACTAGGAAAATTTTAGGTTTAACTTTCCTAGCCAGAATTACCAACAACGACAACAATTCTAAAATCCAAATCAAGCTTCCCCACTGTAGATTGAAGCTATACCAGAACATGACCCAATGAAGACACTTCAAGAGATGATGACATCACCTGACTCAACTTGCCAATGCCACTGGAAACCAAAAGGTGTTTAATTCCAGATCACTCAACTGGAGGCTAGTCAACAACCTCCAATAGGAACAATCAATGGCCAACCTGAAAACAACCCCAAGCATTCAGAGCATCTAGAATAGTTGAATGTTGTAATGACCAGGTCTGGTAACATATACACCACACATCCCACTTCCACACTTGTCGACAACATTGAGAGTATCCCATGCAAATCTCTATATTTCCCAATCAACTATCTAGAGAGTCAAATAGCATAACCGCCCATGATGCCAACACAATCCAGTATCGATAAAATCATGATACAAGCAACCCTGACAGTGAACTCTGAGGTTCCCGTAATTCCTAGATGAACGTCACATGTACTACATCCATGACCTCTCAAACAAGCCAAGCTCAGCGACCAATTCAAGAAATTAAAATATACCAAAAAAACCCCACAAAAATATACCATTCCTAAGTTTCCTGACTTAAACACTAGCTTGTGTAAGTATCTCAAGACAATATTGTTAGGAAAGCATTTGGGCCAGGAGAATCAGAAAATGAAATTGCCACCAACAATCTTAGGTGCTATACAAGATCTCCAAACTTAAAAGAAAACATCTGGGATCTCTGTGGATAGACTGCTTCCTTGGGGATGATACGTGCCGAAAAGGACTCATTGAATTAGGTGCTAGAATATTTATTATGCCCTACACCTTATATTAGTGCCTAGGGTTTATAGAACTTCTAAGAACGACAATGACCATTCAGTTGGTGGATGCATCCATCACTAAGCCATGGGGATTATGGAAGATGTCCCAGTAAAGCTAGGTCATGACACCTAAGTTCCATGCAATTTTGTGGTCATGCATATCAAAAAAGACAATCGGTTCCCACTCATTTTGGGAAGACCATTCCTAGCTATTGTGAGAGCTCTAGTAGATGTCAAAGCTAGCAAACTCATTCTACGACCAGGGAAAAAGATTATTGAATAGCTAGTTCTTGAAGACTTGAAGAGAGTGCACAATTTGATTGAAGCTTTTAAGGTGGAAGGCAACCTGGAACTACTACAATATTTCCACAAGATGTCGACCAAGAGAACAGAAACTCGCCTATGGGGGAGCCATGCACATCACCTAACCATGATTTGAGTCCCACAAGTTTGAACGATTAGGGTTTGGATACACTGTCTGGTAGATCAACTTAAAAAAACTACTATCATTGAGTTCGTGACGCTAAATATGGACGCTTGGTGGGAGGAAACCCAACCCATTTCCTTTTACTATCCTTTTCCTTTTTCTTTCTGGTTATTTCCTTATACGTTGTCAATATTCTCTCTTGATAAATCCATTCTGAGAATAAGAGGGTGAGGAGAGAGGGAGAAGGTAGAGTACCACGCCTTTGACAACCATAAATGGGTAAGACGATGTGATGGGAAAAAATTCATTATGATATTCTCTCGCCCTTCCATAAACTTCAAGATGCTCAATCTTTCAACTGATGGAAAGTGATTTCACAATCTTGTGAAGCAATAAGCGATGCAACGCATGGGATACATGGCCCAATGGGATTGATCTTTATATTTTCATAACTGATTTTACTTCTTTCTAACAAAATAAACTATCGTTATCTTTTTTGAGAAGTATTATTCCTTGGGAATAGTTGTGATTTTCATCTCACTCTAATGATAAATATTCATTTCCATATTTTGATCAGGACTTTTCAAGGGACAAGTGATATAAAGACCCTATGCACTAGGGATAATGAATGCATGGTGTAACTGTCGATTCCTTTTTGGGAACTCATATTGTCTCCTCGGTGCAGCTATGTAATGGGAGAAGCATAGGGGTTGGCAACACCAGAACTTTATGACAATCAAGTAAAGTCCATGCTTCCATCTCTCTCCTGCATCGACATCACCCATGGAAGAAATAAACATTAAGATGAATGGTGGACTCCAACAAGGAGGTGGAGGCCCAACATCATCTGCCGAGATCCCCTTCAATGAACATCTACAATGCTACTATTCCCAGGACACATACGTATCCCGGGATCTCAAATTCGTACAACCGACACATCACTAGTGGATGCCAATGCCAGACATAGACCCGATGGTTAATTGTCTACTTGATCAGCTAACCATTACCCTAGAAGAAGAGTGTTGGCTAAGGATGAGTTGCAGAGAATGGGGCGCATGACCCAGGGCACTGTCATCTCCACCCAATGAAGATCATGGAAACTGGTGGCCACGACCATGATGGGATGAGGGTGCTGCCAATGGAAGATGAACCCTCACCCATGGTTCTATTGTGTGCTATTGGATGAGAAACACCCCTCATATCCTCCTTGCCCACTCTCCATATTAATTCCACTCCATCTCTAACTTCTTTCTCCCGAAGGATAGGTAGAATCTTGAAGTTGGGGTGGGGGTGGGTGGTACGTCCTCCTTCTCTTCCACCTCAACTCTAACCTTTCCCTTTCTTTTTCATCCTCAAACACTTCTTCTCCTTCTCCATCTTCCATTTGGATCTATCTTGTTTTATCTTTTCTTTTTCATTTTTTGTGTGAGATGTGTGACTATTACCTAGTCAGTCACTCTGATGTATGTTAAAAATGGAAAATATATGAATGAATTGTCCCTTTTTATCCTATCTTAAGATAAACTGTGTAAAAGGAAATTTTAAGGAATATAAATGTTTTGAATAGTTTTGGGCCTTGATGACAACAATCGAGCATTTCTCCCCTTAGAAGTGATGATAAACAGATGGAATATGAAAGGTCAAGCCACATGCGCCTCCAACATGACTTGAAACAATACTCGTGAACACTTCTATACAATATATATTAACTGAATTAATTGATATAATATGATGATCTGATTCTAATACATCAATAAAATACATAAGTACAAGTCAGCCTCTTGAACCCACCTTTCTTCCATCGCTTCTTACCTCTTCATCATCCAAGCAAACAAAAAAAATTCTCCAGTCATATGCCAAAACCTAAGTCTGGGTTGGTATCCCTTCCATAAATACACCTCATTTCTGATTTTCATCCACAAGCATGCATGAATAAAAGAGGCAAATGAAACCAAATGAAAACAACCCGACTCGAATAGAGGAGGGACAAAATAAAATAACTGAATCCCAAATAAGGTCTCCAGTTGAAATGAGGAGAGATCAGGGAATCAAGTTCATGTCATACCTTTCTCCCCTTTTCATCCAATTCTCATACCTAGGGGACTTATCAACATTTTCCCCAAGTCAACCAAATAGCCCTGACTTGTGCTTACTTCTACTTGCACAAATAGATCAGAAGTATTGTTGATATGAAAGTAGTTCTTTGCAGCATCTGGGGTCTAGCGATTAGAGGAACAAGCCCCAATTAGGGGATATCCAAATGTAACTATGTGATCCCCAATGATTAGGGTTGATTGATTGTGATTGGTGGAAAGGGGATTTCAAGGTTTGCTTGGTTGGGAGAGGAAGGCATGGAACCTAGTATCAATTATTGATTTCCTTTTTGTTTTGATTTACTCAAGTCGAGCAAATGATTTAGTCTAGGGTAGTTTGATGCACATTTTTTACCCTTTTTACATACTGTTATATTCACTTTTTAGGGGCTGTTGTGTCTCTATTTCTTAGTTCTAGCTTTATATTCACTTGAATGCAACTATTTTCCCTTTTTCATATTTTAATGCATTTTCATTTGTACTTCGTGAAAAATCAGCCAAAGTTGTGCTGCAATGCTTAGATGGACAATTAATCCCTCACGATGCTACAAATAAGGGAAGGAAGGCCCAAAAAAATTCCTTTTGGTCACCTTCCAACCACATAGTCAAGCGAGCAAATCTGCCATTTGCCTGACTCGAGTCGCTCTTTGCCTGAAGTTTTCCCAAATTTGTTGATAGAGCACACACTCTTAGCATCCAACCCATTCCGATTCATCCATGATGGCTCTCCAGAGGACTAGACATGAGGTTCAAATTGATCCACCCATGGGAGTGGTATGTTGGACCTTGTACGAGCCATCCAAGCAGATGCCTTCGACCGCAAGCATTCAACTTTAGGGTTTCAGAGGCGAGAAATGCATCTATAAAAGGGGACTCTTATTGTCCATTCAAGGGGTCTCTGATACGTGATTAGAAGCCACATTCTTTTGCACAAACCCTAGCGAGGAGGCAGCAACCACAGTGAAGAGATTGGTCTTCCTGCACCAGGCGTCATGGCCTTCTCCATCGTTCCTACCATCTCTTTGTTTCTATCCCTCTCCATGAGTGAATAGACGCTTTGTCATGGGGCATGGGGACTAGCCCTGATCGCCTATATTTTATCTTAGCTTGTATCTAAACTTGATAATATAATTGACAAATAAAGTATCATTTTGCTCAATGCCTTGCTTTGCAAATTGACGACTTGTTCTACATATTAGTTATAATCATTGATATATAGGTTGCTGTGATTTTGATTAGAATAAAAAAATGATCATATTATCGCCCTTGAGTTGTCAGCAATAGATAGTGAGGTGTTTGGACTTTGATCTGCTACATGCCAAGGATGTCCATTCATAAGTAAAGGAGTTTAGTTGTATAGGCCAGGAACTTGGGTGTTGAGGATGGTCAGTTACAAGGGAGTTTATACTAGGTGATGACTTGTATCCTGTGAGGGTGTAGCAACCTATCCTCAATTTAGCAACGACTATTGGAGAGTTCGGTCTTCTTATGATAATTACGCATGCTCGGGTAGAAAAACCACATGCCCTAGTGCTCTTTATTATCTTTTATTTACTTCTTTAATCTTCGTTGCTTTCTCAAACAATTCAATTTAATCAATCTTTCAACTACTCAGTGATAAATATTACTCTTTTTACTTATAAATCATATTTAACTACTTAAAAAGGTTTTCCTTTGAGTTTGATCCTTAAGTATACTGCAATAAGGCTTCCGCTCATGTAGAGTGGGGAATTAGGGAACTACTTTTGGTAAACATAGGATATTATTCTTTTAGAGTTTTTGTTGGTGCAACATTTGTAACCCCATCATTATCAACCCAATTACACTCAAATATTGGAATTATGAAATCTTCACAGCCAAACTCCCATATGTCTTCAATGACACCATAATATGACATTTTAGATTTATGTGGACTCTTATCCTTCACACTAGAAAAAAATAATGAAGATGCTTAAAGGATGACCCCGCAATTTTCGATGATGCTCTTATCATCTTGACACTTTGTGTAATATGAAAACCCATTTATGTCAAAACCTTCATAAGACATAACATTCATTTCTGGTTTAAGGGCAATGAATTTAATATTTTCAACAACATTATTTGGTGTTTGAGATAGTTGACATAAGAATTTATCTTCAAACCACCTAATAAATGTCTTGTTATGCTCTCTAGCAAGCCACATTGAATTGTCTTGAGGATGTTTTGTCTTTATGAAATTGGTATGTTCAGTGATATAAACACTCACTTTGTTGATGTTGTATAAAATATACAAGTGATCTTGTTCTGACAACTCACGACTGGTTATTTTCACTCGTGCTCCTAAAGTCCCTTTGCCAAAATAGTCTTCAATATTCTTGTCATTTATAAGAGCTTCATTACAACTCAGAAAGTCATTAAAAAAGTCCATAACCTCCATTGCACATAACTTCCAGTAATACTCCCTTCAGGATGATAACGGTTTCGAACATCACCTCTAAAAACATTCATTGACTATTCAAAAGGATACATCAATTGCAAAAAAATTGGTCCCAACATTTTCACTTCCCTAGTCAAATGGAAAAAAAGATGTACCATGATATCAAAGAATGAAGGAGTAAAATACATCTCAAGATGGCATAGGGTAACAACCACTTCTCTTTGCAACCTATCAAGATTCTCAAGATCAATAACTTTGTTGCATAGAGTGTTGAAGAAGAAAAAAAATTGGTTATTGGAAACCTCATATGCTTTAGCAATATAGATCGAATTGCCATTGCATTAGAGTGACAATTATGAGATTTAAGAGCTATCATATTCAGTTCTATCATTGATGTCGGTCTACAAATATTGGAAGAGTATCACTGTGGTACCTTAACATTAAGAAAGCACTTGCAAACAGTTTTCTTCTCCTTTCTAGACAATGTGTAACAAGCATGAGGTAAATATGTTTTTCGATCAATCCTAACTACTTCCATTAATTTTTTCCTTGTTCCCATTTCACGTAGGTCCATTCTGGATTTGATACCATCTTTAGTCTTACCTAGTATATTCAATAGATTACCAATGAACATTTTTCTCTACATGCATGACATCAATGCAATGCCTAACTTCCAAAGAACTCCAGTAAGGAAGATACTAGAATATTGACCTCTTCTTAGTAAAGATTTATCACTCTATATTGGAATGGTATATTGTGATCTCTTACTAAATTCATTGATAAAGTCTTTTACTCTTTCATAAACAACCTTCCCTGGTATACGTTTAAGGGCACTTCGTTCCTCATTCGATCCATTTAATGCTTTGCGCAACCTTTAGTGAGGATGATCTTTTGGAAGAAACCTTCTATGACCAAGATACACAATCTTGCCACCGTGTTTTCGTCGTATTGAATCAGTGTTCTTTTCACATATAGGGCATGCTTTGGATCCTTAAACACTATATCCATAGGAATTCCCATATGCTAGAAATTCATTAATAGTGCAAAAAAACATAGCATGCAAACAAAATGTCTCTTTATGCAAAGCATCATAGGTCATCATACGTTCTCCCCAGAGTTTTTGTAAGTCATGAATTAGAGGTTCACGATAAACATCAATACCATTCCCAGGTTGTTTAGGGCCCAATATCAACAAAGACAACATAACATACTTAATTTTCATACACAACCATGGTGGAAGATTGTATATTACAATCATAACAAGCCAAGTGCTATGTTGACTGCTCAATGTGCTGTATGGATTCATCCCATCGGTACAAAGCCCAAGTTGTAGATTCCTGACATCTTCACAAAATTTAGCATACAATAAACGATCTTCTTCCACTATGGGGAATCAGACGCATGTCATAGGATCCCATCATTATTTTTCTTAACCTCCACATGCCACCTTAAATTCTCCACATCCTTCAGATTGGAAAACAAGCGTTGAAACTGTGGTATTATAGGTAGATACCACATCATCTTGGTAGGAGAACCAATTTTGGACTTCCCCAAAGTTTCCTTTTTATACCTTGATAGACCACATTTTGGATAATCTTTCAAATCTACACAGTCATTTAGGGATGCATGTATCATCTTTGCCTTCATTCCCATTGGGCATGACATTTTCTTTAATTCATATGTTGAGATTGGAAGCTTGTTGCCTTCAGGAAGAATTTCTTACAACAAAGACAACAATGACGTGAAGATTTTGTTGCTCCATCTATTGTTCGCCTTCAGTTTGTACGATCTCAACACAACGCTCAACTTCTTAAACTTAGTACCACCTATGCATAATGGTCTTTCAACATCATGCACAATGTTACTAAGTAAGGAAGGTGGATCCGTGTGCTCTACCCCACAACTATCTATCATGACATCAACCATGCCTATCAAAATTGGTTCTTTCACATCTACATCATTGTCTGAAATTTCTTCTTCAACACAAGTATTGCTATTGACATCTACTGGTCTCATGGTTAAATTCTCTCCATGTTAATATCATTTTGTATAGCCCTATACAATCATGTTGCACTTGACATGACTTTTGATTTTGTCGCCAATGTTGATTTTTAGGTTGTTACCACAATGCCTACAAGGACAATAAAACATATCTTCAAGTTGTTTCTTATGTTCCTCCACAAATCTTATAAACTTATCAAGACCAGTAATAAACTCTGGGGTGCAGTGATTTGGAATGGACATCCAGAATCTATCCATTCAATGATCAAAGAGATAATAAGTATTAGGGTTAGGGTTTACTGACTAGGTTTAGTATTTACAAATAGATTAGGGTTTATTATTTTGGGTTTAGGGATAAGGGTTTATAGATTAGGGTTTATGGCTTACATATTAGGGTTTATGGTTTATAGATTAGGATTTAGGGTTCAGTAATGAATGTGTGTACCACTATCCCATTCTTCAACACCTAATCTCACTAGTAAGTGTATAATGTGTATTTGGTTTTCAAGAAAGTTTTAGCATTATTTCCCCGTAGTTATCCAAGTACACCGATGTAGATGGGAAAATGTCCACCAACATATGTACTTATAGAAAAAATGGGTAAGTGCTGACAAAACATCTTGAAAACTGAATATACATTATACACTTACATCCTAAGTGAGATTTAGTGTTTAAGAATAGTCACAAATAAAGGACTATCCAATATTTATTCCTAATGAATAAATCTCAAACAGGGTTCTAAGATAACAAAATACATCTATGTTTTCATTGCTATAACTATGATCATAGTTTCATCATTCATAGCCTAGGTTTAATGTAACTTCATTTAATTCAATTCATTCTTCCACTTGGGTTAGTTCATTCATGAATCATTAACCCTAATTAATCAATATTAATCAAATACACTATCTTGAATAGCAATTATTGAACTAAGTTAAATCAATCACTAACAAGAGAGAAATAAATAAATATTTTTTAGGTAAAATTAACTAACAAATCACCATTAACAAGAATAAAATCTCTAACAAGAATGAAAACTCTAATAGGAATGAATCACCATTAACTATAAAATTTGCACTAATAGGCAAGTAACAGAATAAGATTTAAGCAATTCATTGGAAAAGTGGGCCATTAAGGGTTTAAGAAAAATCTACTTCTAATTAACCACTCACTGCAATGGTGGAGTAGGATATGGTGGCAGCGGTTGGAGGTGGAGGTGGAGGTAGAGGTGGTTGTGTCTAGAGTAGGCTAGAGATGGGGCTGTGACGGCAGCTGGAGGTGAAGCTGGCATGACGGTGACTGGAGCAGTGGTAGCTAGAGTAGCAACGGCTGGAGCAAGGCGGCTGGAGTAGGCTGGTATAAGGTAGCTATAGTCACCAATGAGGTGGCACAATAGGGTAGCTAAAACAATAGGGCAGAGGTGGCAGCTGGAGCAGGGTAACAATAATAGGGCAGAAGAGAAAACTGCCAGAGCTAGGAGGAAGACTATGATGAAACAAAAGATTGAGGGAACAAAACATTTTGCGGGTGCTATTAAGTGAACTTAGTTTTCAGTTTTTATCAAAAATTGATTACTAAGAATTAAAATCTTTGATTAATCAAATCAAACCGACACATAAATCGGTGCTAACAAATATAGCCGTGTAGACCAGTGAGGCTATTTTGGTGACATAGTTGTCAGTTTGTAAAGACTGAAACCACCGAAAGAAACCCTAATCCCAAAAAAAGGTTGGCCTTTTTCAGGAGACTTAGTCTTCAATTTCTTTAGCTAAAATTGATGAATAAGTAAGCACTGTGATGTTGGTTTTTATATGTAAACCGAAGACAAAGACCCATCCCCCCACAAAAATGTCAGCCTCAACAAGGTGACTTAGCCTTCGGTTTGCCAAAGGAATTGACGACACAGAAGAAATTTTGTGGGGAAATATTTTTAGGGGAACAAGGTGCAAAATCACTTAGGCATCACTTTCTTACCTAAAATCGACGACAAAGATCCTTCTACAAACCAAAAAATGGGACTCATTAAGGGGACTATGTCATTGGTTCTTCCTCATAACCGACGACTCAAAAGAAAATTGGGGTGGGGGATAATTTTTTCCACAGGGACATGGCGTGAACTCTTTTTTAGTGGTTCTAAGAAGAACTAAAACGAAACATAAAACTTTTGGAGGCAAACATTTTCCCTGAAAAATTGTATTTCATGGTTTATCTTAGACATCAATTTCACTTAAACAAAATTGACATTATAGTAAAAGTGGTACCCTTGTCTTTTGTAAATCGGCAGGACTTGACCAATGGCGATATTTTTACTTAAGAACCAACATTATTTGTAGTATGGTGTCTGTTTTTCTTTGTAATCGACGTTAGAAAAAGTGACATTAGACGTCAGATATATACTAGTGTGGAACTTAAGAAATCAAAGGAGTTAAATATGCCAGCGAGGTAGTAGCTTGGGTGGTTAAGAGCCCGACTCCCCAATGAAGGGACCTGGGTTCGAAACCCAGGTTGTGCTCCTCGGAAACAAATTATCCCGTCATGCAGGCCAACCCACTGTATGATTTAAATGTTCCCTCCGGTGTGCGGGTAGTCGAGGGGGGACCGAGGGTTTACACTGCCAGGGGGGTCACGATTGTGGCGCTTCCTCGGGGGTGGTTCCCACGTTATCCAAAGGAGTTAAATAAAATATTAATCTATTTAGGGTGTTTCTAGAGTCTTTTGTTCCCCATTATATTTTAGGAAACAAATTTCATCCAAAATAATATGAAAACCAACTCCAACTTTAGTAAGGCATGTAGAATCTAAAAATCTATGTAGTTTTGAGATATAAGAGTGTTCAATTACCTAATGAAATTTAGACATGTAGCATGATCCTAAAAACATTAATAACACATAAATTTTCTTTCAATACACTCATCCAAGTGTTATATTTATATGAGAGAAGTTTCACACATTGGAATCTTTCTTGTATCACCACCTCCTCCACCACCCCCATCACTAGCACTACTAACCCTCCACTGATCTACCTCCTGGATGGAATATTAATAAGGTTGAACCTAGGGGTGTAACTAGAAAATGCTTCCTTCCCCTTGACAGTTATAATCCAAAAACCATGGATCGAGACTACTCCTCTACCATCATCAACACCATGGTTGATTATTGTCTTTGCTTCATTACAACTAGCCTTAAAATGTCATCGCTACTGGACTCATGGTGGTTAGACCCAATCTCTAGATCTTTACAGGATTCACAAATGCAAGTTTGTAGAGTGGGACTACCTTTATGAAATGGTGGAGAGAGATCCTTGTCTGGTTCACAATGAAGACAATTCCAAGTCATCATTATAAGACCCTTCTAAGATTTTTTGTCCCTCTCGAAGTCTTCATTCTTATCATGGAAAACCTTTACTGATAAACAACTTTTCTAATCACCTTTGAGTAATTCACTTGTCCTCACATGCACGTGTAGTTGATGTTCATAAAGCATTAGATTATATGATGTTTGGGAGTCCTTAACTATTTCTTTACATGCTTGAATGTTGGGTTTGTGGTGTTTGCCTTCACACCCAACCTCAGTTTAAGGACTGCTCCCACAAAGAAGCAAATAGTTCTAATGCTACCATCATTCTCCCACACCGACCTTGCTTGGAACTGCTAGAGGTGATTATTGGTCTTCCTATTCCTACGAAAGGGATGTCTCAAATTTTTGTTCATTGTAACTTGACAACACATCAATGCATTAAATCACCTTTGTTGCCATCTATCCTCTAGAACTATGTGCTGATCTTCTTGAAAAAGTCTTTTGAGTGGGTTCCCCTACAATCATGAGTATCCCTCTCTTTTTTTGTCTTCTGTTTGTAGATGCTTTGTGAGCATCTCTAAATCAAGTTTCATCATTTCCATCCTCTATTGATGCATGGATACATTTGATATTGCTTTCTCTATGTGTCCTAACTCAAATGTTTCCCTTGCTAAGTCTAAGATCAAAGATGGACAATTTGCTGCAGTTATTCAAATTCTTTCTTCTAGTGGTGTTGCACCAATTAATACTACAACTCGACTTGATCTTGAGTCCAAACATCCTCAACTCTTGCCTCCATTGGTGCTTCCAGCCTTAGAGTTGACTTCTTCTTCATTAGTCGCTTCTGATAGTATGGTCGAAGATTCTATCTTGTCGTTTCATAAAGGTACAACTTGGGCACGTGATTGCTTTCACGCACAACACCTCTTAGATGCTGTGTAGGGTGCAACTGCTGCAATGAAGGGCATGTTCTTAGATGTTGTATATGCTATTATAAATCTTTGGTTGGCAGGATGTTTCCCTATATCTTCAACCCCTTATGTGGCTAGCACTCCCTTGAAACCTCTTCTCAAGCCATACAACAACATTCGTCCCATTGTTGTGGGAACCATTTGGCATCGTCTTGTCTCTAAGATTGTGGCTAAGGGAGTTATTCAAAAAATTGTGCCTTTTCATCAAGATCGGCAGTTTGGTGTTAGTGTTTCTGGGGTGTTGAAGCTCTTTCGCATTCCATGACATGTCTCATCCATGATACAAGACATGTTCATACACACTAGCTCTGTAGGACTTCTTCAACTCCTTCAATATGGTTGATAGGTCAAGCATTTTTCAAGAAGTTAGTCTCCATTGACCAACTATTATACACTGGGTTGAATTCTAATATTCCACTCCTGCTCATCATTACTTGGATAAGGGGGACCCTATTGTAACTATTTATGCATGTAAAGTGACAATATGGAAGGTAATGTAATGATATACACGTGTAAAGTAAAAACTCTAGAAAAAATAAGTAAATCTTAGCGGGTAGCTACCCGTGCAAGTAATGGATGAATGCCCTATATATATGTATATATATATATATTCACTACATGTGCTGGTAACTAACTTTAGTTACTCATGGATCTATTTTGTAATATAAAGGTACCTATTTGTAATGATACAGACAACATTTGTAATGAGATGACCAAATTTGTAATACAAATACTCATTTTGTATTACATGTCAGATTACTGTAAAAATGATATTTATGTTAGCAATTTACCCTTTAATACAAAATGAGTGCTTGTATTACAAATTTGGTCATCTCATTACAAACATTATATGTCTCATTACAAATAGGTACCTTTCTATTACAAAATACATCCACCGATAACTAAAGTAAGTTACCCATGAATGAAATGAATGGTCTATATATATATATATCTGTGTGTGTGTGTGCATATACATATATATACATATATATATGTACATATACATATGCATCCATACACACACACACATATATGTATATACTTATAGGTATGCATGTATATAATTAGTCACTCAAGTCATTTTCCATCATACAACATTTATTTTAAAATCTAAACCATAGATCTTCTTAGATATCTTATGAACATACTATATATAAAATTTTGTATCATTTGGACACTTATTGGTCATCCATCTAAAGGTGAGAAAAATGAGGCAATTAAAATTAGTGTTGTGCATTGATTTTCTGGTCATGGAAGAGTGACTTAGAAAACCCAAATGAGCTCAAATTTTGCATGTAACCTAATTTATTATAAAAATAAATATCAACAGTTTGGATTTGTCAAAAAATGGTCCAAACATGTAAACACCAATTAAGTGTATAGTGCGATCTTTACACTCGATGTATTCTAGCCTGACCTATATACATACATACACACACAAATATATATATATATATATATATATATACACACACACACACAAATATATATATATATATATATATATATATATAGCTAAAATGACATGTGTACCAGCCATGAAAATGACATATGTGGAATACTTTTATTCAATCCAACCATATAAAATGAATCAAAATTTATTTTATTAGATGTGTTAAAAAAATCACACCCATACCTTATGCACATCATGAGATGTAACAATATACCATTCATAGGTTTCATTAGTTTCTACAACTTACCGTTGATTAGTAAATATGTATATTCTTTAGGAACGTCAGTTTGAAGTGATTTTTGATATACATGTTATAAGAGGTATGCATGACATCCATAAGATTGGATTGCTTTTCATACTTTTGTAACCATCATAAATGAAGATGGGTACATGTAAGAAACATGAACTCAGGTACATAATTTCTTCAATTATATATATATATATATATATATACATATATATATGTATGTATATGTATATATATGTGTGTGTGTATATGTATATCTATATGTATATATTCATATATTTATATATATGTGTATATATGTTTATATTGATATATATATATATATGTGTATGTATTTGTATAAGTATATATATAGGAATCAGGTAAATATATTCTGACTCCCTCCTCAAAATATAGGAGGTCAAAGAGTTACATATAGCCCAGGGCGACATAACAATATATATATATATATATATATATATATATATATATATATATATATATATATATATATATATATATATATATATATATATATATATATATGGTATATCTTCGCTACCCATGCGGGTAACTAAGATTCGCTACCCGTGCATCAGTTTTGTAATGGGAAGGTATTCATTTGTAATGAGACAATCCAAATTTGTAGTGAGACGACCGAAATTGTTATACAAAGACTCGTTTTGTATTACACCGTTGTTACAGTAATAAATATATATTTATTACTGTAACAGCGTTGTAATACAAAATGAGTTTTTGTATTACAATTTTGGTCGTCTCATTACAAATTTGGTTGTCTCATTACATATATGTGTCATCTCATTACAAAATTGATGCACGGGTAGCGAAGATATACCCATATATATATATATATATATATATATATATATATATATATATACATACATATATATATACATACATACATACTTATGTATGTGTATATATGTTTATGTAAATGTATATAAATATATAAATATATATATATATATATATGACATTAAGAGAGAAAGATTTCTGCCCCCGCCCTCTCCCATGCCCGTGGCGGAGGCTGAATGCTCGGGAGGGTTGTTAATCAAGGCGGAAATTGAGATTCGAACCTGGGTCCCTTTGTTAGGGGACACCATGATTGACCACTTGAGCCACTCCTTGTCGGAAGTATATATATATATATATATATATATGTGGGGATTTATTCATTACCCACGCGGGTAGCCTAATTTTTCAGTACCCGCACATCAAAAATTGTAACTATATGGTATACAAACGTAACTCTAAGATCAAAAGAGTAACTATATGGTACACAAAAGTAACTCTGAGATAAAAAAAAGTAACTGCGCAGAAAATATACAATCACTAAATATATGGACATGTTTTTTGATTTTAGTGGGGCAAATGATATTATTTTTAGATGATTTATTTTGGGGAGCTTGATAAAATGCTCCTCTAGAACTGTTAATTTTTTAAAAAAAAAGTGACTGGAAGGGTGGGCAAGTAGCTACCCGCGTGGGTATTAAAGATGAGCCATATATATATATATATATATATATATATATATATATATATATATATATATATATATATATATATATATATATATATATATATATATATATATATATATATATATATATATATATATATATATATATCGGAATCTAGTAAGTATATTCCGACATCCCCCCTAAAATTATTGGGGGTCAGGTTTAATATATATGTGTATATATGTATGTATGTATGTATATGTATATGTATATGTGTATGTATACATATGTATATATATACATACACACAGATATATATATATATATATATATATATATATATATATATATATATATATATATATATATATATATATATATATATATATATATATATATATATTAGCTTTTAGCGAAAATAAGTGCGTCATAATTATTGACTATACAAAAAGAGGTATATGGAATAAATATGCCATTCATTAATTTTTGGAATTCTGATGGAGATATTAGCACCATGTATTCTTTTTATTAGGTTGTGTTTATTAGGAATAAGACTTCTGATCCATTGGACTACTTTATTTAGAGGTTTTAATTAATGACAATCCTAGGAGCCCCTTTTTCAATTTTGGGTGCATTTTCTAAATAGAAGGAAATGCTACTCCATGGAGAGGAGCTAGGTCTGATTAATTTCTTTATCTCAAGTTCTTTTATTTTACTTTTACATATCTCTAAAAGTATTTTATTCATTTAGATAGGTCTGACTTTTGTCAGGATTTTAGTTTCATCAAAATTATTAATGTATGGTAAAATAACTTCATGTTTCTTTCTATGCATGAATGCCAAGGGTAGTGTGGAGAAAATTTCATTTTCAATTTTTTCTTGAAATTTTTTTAATAATGTTTGAAACTACTAGTTTCAATTTTTATTATGAATTCTTTCATTTTCTATTTTTGCGTTAAGTTCGTTAATGAAGTTTTCTTTATATTTAGTTGAAGTATTTATTTGTTGTAGAAATGATATTTTGGGTTCATTTTTGAACTTCAAGGTAATCATTTTTCCATTTATATTAGCATGTACTCCTTTTGTATTTACTGTAATAGGTAATATTTTATTCAAAAATGGTGTCCCTATGATTATATCCTCGGTTATATTTTTGGCGGGCATGAAAGTTGTTTTAGTACATGTATCTTTTATACAAACTATTTGGTGGTTGGTATTAGACCTTCTCTAATGCAGTTTATATCTTCTCCAATCAAATAAAGCTAGTTTCTTAATAGTAAAATCTAGGTTAATTTTAAATATAACATGTCCCTCCCATTTTCTTTTTATATATTGTTGGATGCTATTTAGGGATTTGTTTCTGGATTTATCTTGTATGCTATTATCTTGACTTATTGAATTCTCATATGTCTTTTTAGTTTCTTTTATATCTTTTATTTCTTTTTAAATAAATATTTGTTTTCTTTTAAAGTCTTTTAGAATCAGTTGTTTTTTAGTTAGTTTTTTAATATCATATGATTTTGAATTCCTTTAGTGTTTAATTATTTTTTATTCATTTTGATAAATTTTGAAAATATTTTAATTTGTCTTGATCATTTTTTACATTATTAATCATTTCAAGAATGAAGTATCATTTTATGCATAATACCTTAACTTAGTATGCTTCACTTTCTTTACATTAAGTTTTAGAGATATTATTTACTTCATCAAGCATGATTTTATTATTAAAAGAATGAGAAATTTCTTCTTTTAGTTGTTGATTACTCTTATCTGTAATTTTTTGAACTGACAAGTTCTCAGGAGGGGGCTCAGGAAGCAATGGTCTAGTTTTACTATCAAACTTATTAGGCTCATACCACGGTGGAACAAGCCTATAAATTTTTCTTTAAGGTCTTTGATATAATAATTTTTATACCATGCAAAGAAATGTATATTTTTTCTATGGTGTTGCATTTGGAATACCATTTTTCTCTTGTGTAATCTCTTTCTTTTCTTATCAAAGTTTTCAAAAAAAAATGTCTTGAACTGATTTTTATCTTATAAAAATTCTTCTATTAGATTTTCTTTGTCACTGATGAAATTGTTTTTGTTTTATATTGAATCACTTCCATTTATAGTTTGAAGGGTATCTATTGTTTCATTGACACCATTTAGTGAGTTGAACATTATATTCAACATATTTTCTTTTTTTATTGAGATAACTTTTAAATAGCCTTGTGAAGATACACTTATCCAAAGAAAGAGATCTAAATCTTAAATCATTAAAGCAAAGTAGCTTGATATACATAATGAATTTTTTGAGCAATGTTATTCGTTTTACATAAGATGATTCGTAGTGGCCTATAAACAACTAAACTACTACAACAAGGAGGGCTCAGATCTAGGTATTTCTTAAAGAAATTTGAATATGATACACTTAGAAAGGTGTGCGGATGAGAGATTGGAATAATCAACCAAGGGATTACTAAATGGCCTATCAATACCTAAAACTAGCCTTACAAAACCCTAAATGCCTACCACTACTAAAGTGGGTGAAACAATCTACCACTTTGACAAGGAGGCCCCAAACCTTAGAACCCCAAAACCTTCACCCCCTCAGAAAGAGAGAGAGAGAGACAAAAGCATATCAGAGAAATCCCTCAACCCTTCAAAAAGAGAGAGAGAGAGAGAAGCATATCCCAACAACCCCACTCAATACCAGTCAATTACAACCACTCAATACCAACTCTCTATTGACCATCTATATATTCTCATTTAACTGTTTCATTTGAGAATACCATAGATCTCTTATAGCCGAACTTTCATATTTATCAAAATGTGTAAAAAAACCATTTTACTTTTGGTTTATTATTATTAGATAAAAAGTCTTTCTTTAGTAATTATTTATTAAAGAATTATTGGTATGGAACTAATTATCTTGATACTATTAAAGAAATGTTACCTTCACTCCCAAGTGAGGATCATACTATGGTAATACAAAAACTATCCTTAACATGGAAACATGTTTCAGAACATGAAGAAGTTGAATCAATCCATCCACCTTTTCAAGCTATAAAATTTGGAGAAAATGATATCAAGGCCAGTCCATTAAAACTAATGGAATATAGTCAAGAATCGGCTAAAATGCACCATATAGCTCATATAATTGAACAAAATAACTATACAAATATAAATCTTCAAACCATTAGCAAACAAATTAAAAGGATAGAGAAAATGCTTATTGGTATTGGAAAAATACCAATATATCAAAAGAAAGTAGAAACCAAAAATTTGCCACCAATGTTCCACAAACTATAACTAAAAATATTATATTAGGAAAGAAGGCACCCATTAAGTTTGATAAACAACTCGATGAATTAACACATGAAATTACAAGTTGGATAAACCAATTAAATCTTCAAAAACCAACCATTAATACAATATATGGAGACTCATTGTAGTCAGATCTAGAAGAGATACCTGAGGAGCTACAACTGAATATAGTTAGCCTTGGTTAAACTGCCATTACAGACATCATATGATTGACTCTCTAGGCATACATACCAATAGGGTGCTCGACTTCCTCTCATTTTCCTTCTTTATAAAAACAAAAGTCTTTACAAGAATTACAAACATATCCCTAGATTTTTAAATGATAAATTCATCATTTATAGGTCAATCAAGAGGATGGTGGATTAATTATTGTAGTGAAATACACATAAAAGAAATACTTTAAGCTATAAAAATAAATGGGCATGGTTCTCAAATTAAGTTAGAAAATGGTCAACCCCAATCAAAGACAGTATATGCCCTAATAGTAAACATAATTTAACATTTTATAGGCCATAATGGCACTATATTAGAAAAACTTAGAGCACAACTAATGAACTTAAGATGTAAGAGTCGGAGTGATTTTCATTGGTATAAAGATGTTTTTCTTTCTAATGTTTTCCAGTTTACCGATTGTAATTTTGTTGTTTGGAAAGAAAAGTTTTTAACTGAATTACGTGTTTTATTCATTGGAAAGGTAAGAGAGCATATTAGACAAGCATATAATAATGTTGTCCATCTAGAACACATATCCTATGGGGAAATAATACAAAGAATAAACCAGAAAGAATTATCTCTTTATAATGACTACAAATTAAAAAATCAAATAAAAAGAAAACCAGCAATAGATTAAAATAAACTGGGAGAATTTTGTTATCAATTTGGATGTGACATGGATTTACCAAAAGAAAATAAATGACATAAAATATGCAAAAGATTTAGTGAACATAGTAACAAATCAAAGAAGAATTATACAAAAAGGAAACAAATAAGAAAAGAGATAATAAGAAAAACATAACAATGTTACAATCGTAACAAAAAAGGGCATTATGCAAAAAAATATTTCAAATGAGAATTCAAGAAAAGGTTAACGATTTATTACTATAATCTAAAAGTATTACACTAAAAGAATGTGATACTTTTGTTAGTAAATGAAATATAAATGAATCCTCAAAATTAGAAAAAGAAGAAAATGAAGAAGGATGACAGTGTAATTTCTATAGCAATGAAACATCATCGGATGATATTCATGTCTTAAATAGTGAACAAAAATTTATAGTTGAAACCATAGATTTCATCCAAGATAAAAAAAAAAGAAGCACTTAACTTGCAAAATATCTCAATAAGATTGGAGATAAAAAAATCAAATAATAAAATAGAATCAAAAGTAAATGAGTTTTACTCATTTTATCATGTAATCAAAAGAATTGAACATGAGAAAACTACTGATAAACTAACTTCTATAGAAGATTTGAGAAAAGAATAAAAAAAATAAAAAATAGAAATCATTGAACTGAAAGATAAGGTTGAAAATCTTCAATATATATATATATATATGAATGTATAATGATGATGAGGATGAACATATATTTAATACAATGCTTAAAGAGTGCTCAAATAAAACCAATTTGATGAAACAAGGGAATATAATGAAGATTCCTTTATTAATAATTTCCAAGAATTTGTCAAGAGAAAATGGAAAGGTGAAGTTACTACAAAAATTAATGACTTTACCCGAGAAGGAATAACTATATTTCATTATGGAACTGATGTTAATTTTATAAGAAAAAAATTTGTAACAAGAAAATATAATGAAACAAATAATCATCATGTTATTATGCTATAAAAGATATACTCAATGTAAAACATAAAGTTTCTACAATAAACATAAAATTTCTGAAGCACACATATGCATCAACAATAATATAATTAAAACATAATTGATCCTTCTTTAAAATATAACTGAGGATATTATCATTGGACACCCTTTCTTAATAAAATCATCCATATATTAGTTAGTGAAAAGGGGTTCATACTGGGATTAACAATAACTTTGTAACTTTTGAGTTTAGAAAGAAACATGAACTTATGTTCTTGTTGAAAATAAGAGCTACATTAGATTATAGAGATAATTTCATTAATACACTTACTATTTCATCAGAGGCACATCAAAAAAATATTTTGTATTAACTATTCCTTGTAGTTTATATGACTTCTCATACTTTATCACAAATATGTCTGCATCAACATCCAAAGTTTGTATCCTAGTGGTTTGATCAAAATCAAGTATTTCCACTAAGGAAGGTAATGATGAAATGGAAGTAGATTTCCCAGAAAAAACATATAAAATTCATATTCAAAGCATCAATACATATAATAACTTTAAAAAATGAAGACTTATCCAAAGAAAAAAAAACTTCACTGAAAAATTACCTTCCCGATAGATATAATTTTATTCGGATAGTGTTTCGAAAGAATTTTTACTATTATGAAAAAAATCTCACAGAAACGGTAGTGTAAAAATATTTCATAATTTAGGAGACAAATTAATAAAGAAAATGATATACTTTTCTCAATTGAAAATTCAAAAAATTATTACCATTTTGGAATGGAACAATGATGGGAATCCTAATATTCGAAGAAGATTTAAAGACAAATATCAACACCAGTACTACAATAACTGGGCGCCAAAGAGATGGCACCCAGATGGTAAAAATACTGATGTAAGACCGAGAGGTCTCAAGTTCGAAACCCCCCGGCCACGGGATGAATGAATGGCCAATTAAAAAAAAATAACTGGGTCTATCAAGATGCCTGGAAAAATGTATTTTCAATTCAAAATAGTCAAATGACTCATTCATGGTTCATAAAATGGTCTTATAGGACAAACTTAACAAATTGATTTTTCTACATTTTTCGGAAAAATTATGGAGCTACTCGGAAAATATTCCCACAAAAGCTTAATAATTATATGCCATATTTAAAAGTTTAGATCAAGAAGATCTTAACAGACTAAGATGTTGTTGTTCTTATGGAATCTCATGGATTATGCAATGGAATTGAAAAAAGAAACTAATGCCTTTTTACTCTACCTAGGAAGGCAAGTATTGATTAATGGTGGGACAAAGTCAACATAGACCCTATTTTAAAGGGAAAGTTAATATCTACCCAAATTTATGATTATCTTATTGATCAACAAACTAAAAGGGAACCTCTATATAAGAAAATAAAATTATAAAAAAATTTCCTTATAAGAAACCCTAACAGGGACAATTTTCTATTAATTATATTTGATAAAATCCTAGATCCATAAAATATTTCAGTTCTGGATATTACTCAAGGAGAAAGTAACTTTAAAAATGGAGATGATTGTTAAAGATTACTCAATTCAAAATAATGGGTATAAATACCTTGTTGAAGAAGTGACAAAAGAAGAAAGGACAAGAAGGTTCTTTCATATACATTAAGGCAAAAGATAGTTGTTGAGACTCAAACATGAAAAAGAACAAGTGGCATATGAAAAGAAGATTAAGGATATCTGTCAAAAATCACAAATACAAAAGAGTACATCGTATACACAACTAATATCTTTACTCATGTAAAAAAAACTTGTCAAAGACACAAACTGAAGCAAACAAGTGGCAAGAGAAGTGAATTTGTCCACACCATCATGAAGGTCTATAAAAGGCAAAGAAGTTGACAAACAAATTAGAGGTGTGATAGCTACAACACTCTTCTACCTAAAGAGATCCCCTTTCTTATTGAGATTAGTTCTTGTAGTAGGAAGTGTCTTAGTTTGAAATTCTCCTTCCTTAGAGAATTTCCAAGTCTTGTAATCCTTCCTCCACTTAACTTATGTTGTAATTTCATCCATATAGTTAGGTGTTCTTAGTTTCCACATATTTTCGAGTGTAAGCCCTCCGGTTACCAATAAATTTTTTATTTATGGTTTGTTAAGATCAATTGTGTGTGTGCATGTTCTTCCCTCTTTAAAATATAATTCAAGATCCTTTCTTTGTCTAAAGTAAGATAAAAAGATCTTGACATGTTTTGGTGTTTGACACTGTCGAAGTACAACCACCAGCTACACTGGTAATCAGTAAGTTATCTAATGTTATTTAATCAGTTTTAATTAGTTTCACTTGACCATTCCTCCTTCCCCCTAAACAAATTAAACACCTATTAAACCTTAATCAAAAACCTAAATTTTCTCTAATCACCCACTCCATCTTTTATGTAAAAGCAAATTAACTCTTCCTATTCCATCAATCTTATTGACACTCTGTCAAAACTCCAACTCCACTCTATACCAACTCTCTACAGACCATCCACCAAAATCTTAGCTTCCACCCTAAAATGGTATCAGATCCAAGTTAGGGGTGGTTGGGACATGATTATGTTTCACTCACTCTTTCAAAAGGGGTGTGGGTTTTCTCTAATATGCTTATGTCTCTCTCTCTATGAAGGGGTGAGGGTTTGGGGTCTTCCTTCTTGGTGTTGTAGGGTCTGAGGCCTCCTTGTCATAGTTGTAGCTCATTTCACCCCTTTAGCTGTGGTATACGTTAAGGGTTTTGTAAGGCTAGTTTTAGCTATTGACAGACTACTTAGTAATCCCTTGGTTGATGATTCTGATCTCTCATCCGCAAACCTTTCTGACTGTATCATATTCAATTTTCTTTGAAAATACATAGGTTGGAGACCTCCTTGTTGTAGTAGTTCAACTGTTGACAGGACACTAGGAATCATCTTATGAAAAAGGAATAAAATTGCTCAACAAAATCATTATTTATGTCAAGCTGCTTTGGTTTTAGAATTTAAGCCTTAGATCTCTTTCTTTTTGACAAGTGTATCTTCACAAGGAAATTTAATAATTATCTCAATAAAAATAAGAAAATATGTTGAATAAAATGCTTAACTCACTAAAAGGTTTTGATGAAACAATAGATACCTTCAAACTATAAATGGAAGTAATTCAATAGAAAATAAAAATAATTTCATCATCGATAAAGAAAATCTAAGAGAAGAATTTTTATTAGATCAAAATCAATTCAAGACAAAACAATTTTATGAAAAATTTGATAAAAAGGAAAGAGATTATATAAGAGAAAAATAGTATTCACAAATGCAACACCATAGAAAAAATATACATTTTTTTGAATGATATAAAAAATATTATATCAAAGAACTTAAAGAAAAAAATTATAGGCTTGTTCCATCGTGGTATGAGCCAAACAAGTCTAATAGTAAAATTAGACTATTACTTCCTGAAAACCTCCTTGAGAACTTGTCAGTCCAAAATATTACAGATAAGACTAATCTACAATTAAAAGAAGAAATTTATCATTCTTTCCATAACAAAAACGTTCTTGATGAAGTAAATAATCTCTCTAAAACTAAATGTAAATAAAGTAAAGAGTACTCCGTAAAGGTATTAATAATAGAACAATACTTCATTCTTGAAACTATTAATACTACAAAAAATGATCAAGAAAAATTAAAACTATTTTCAAAATTTATCAAAATGAATAAAAATAAAATCAACTTTAAAGAAAGTCCAAACCATAATATTTCATATGATATTAAAAAAGAAAGAGAAAAACAACTGACTCTAAACGACTTAAAAAGAGAATAAAAAATTGTAAAAAGAGAAATAAAAGATTTTAAAGAAACTAAAAAGACTTATGAAAATTCTGTAAGTCAAGATAATAGCATACAAGATAAATCCAAAAATGAATCCCTAAATGGCATCCAACAATATATAAAAAGAAAATGGAAGGGGGATGGTATATTTAAAATTAACCTGGATTTTACTATTAAGAAACTAGCTTTATTTGATTGGAGAAGATATAAACTGCATTAGAGAAGGTCTAATACCAATCAACTATTTTAAAAAAATGACACACAATGTCAATTCATGCACTAATGACAAATTACAAATCAATTATAAAATACCTAGAGTCCATGTTTATATAAAAGATACCTATATTAAAACAACTTTCATTCTCAGCAAAAATATAACCATGGATATAATCGTAGGGACACCATTTTTGAATAAAATATTACCTATTACAATAAATACAAAAGGAGTACATGATAATATAAATGAAAAAATGATTACCTTTAAGTTCAAAAATGAACCCAAAATATCATCTATACAACAATAAATACTTCAATTAAATACAAAGAAAACTTCATTAACAAACTTAATGCAGAAATAGAAAATGACAAAATTCATAATAAAATTGAAACTAGTAGTTTTCAAAAACTAATCACATAATTTCAAAGAAAAAATAAAAATAAAATCTGCTCCATACTACCCTTAGTATTCTGGCATAGAAAGAAACATGAAGTTACTTTACCATACATTAATAATTTTTATGAAACTAAATCCTAACAAAAGGCAGACCTATCGAAATGAATCAAAGACTTTTAAAGATATGTAAAAATGAAATAAAAGAACTTGAGATAAAGAAATTAATTACGCCTAGCTCCTCTCCATGGAGTTGTGTGACCTTCTATGTAGAAAATGCATCCGAAATAAAGAGGGGCTCCTAGGCTTGTCATTAATTACAAACTTCTAAATAAAGTACTCCAATGAATTAGATATCCTATTACTAATAAACACGACCTAATAAAAAGAATACGTGGTGCTAATATCTTATCAAAATTTGATATGAAATATGGATTCTGGAAAATACAAATAAGTGAAGAGGATCAATATAAAATTGCCTTTGTGGTACCTTTTGGTCACTACAAATGGAATGTTATGCCTTTTGGGCTAAAAGTGCTTCATTAGAATTCCAAAAAAATAATGAATGAGATATTTAATCCATATACCTCTTTTAGTAGTCTATATTGATGATGTACTTATTTTCTCTAAAGACTGTGACCAACATTAAAAACACCTAGACACATTCTTTCAAATAGTAAAATATAATGGACTAGTAGTTTTTACTAAAAAGATGAAATACTTCAAATAAGAATTGAACCTCTAGGATACAATATACAAAAGGGAACTATATCACCTATAGTAATATCTATAGACTTTCCCAACAAATTCCCAGGTGAAATATTGGAGAAAAACAACTCCAAAGATTTTAGGATTCTTAAACTATATATCTGACTTCTAGGAAAACCTTGCACTAGATACAAAACTCTTTACAGACAGACTAAAAAAATTCCACCAAGTTGGACCATGGATCACACCAAGGCTATTTAAAAAATAAAATCAAAAGTTCAAAGGTTATCATGTTTAAACATTGTTAACCCAGATGCCTATAAAATAGTAGAAACAGAAGCATCAGATATAGGATATGGAGGAATCCTTAAGAAAAAAATTGATAATAAGAACAATTGGTTCGATACACCTTAGGAGTGTGGAATAAAACAAAAAAATTTATTCAACTATTAAAAAAGATATATTAGCCATAGTCCTTTCTATTACAAAATTTTAAGGAGATCTTTTAAATAATAATTTTTTGTGAAGAATAAATTGTAAATCAACTAAATTTGTCTTAGAAAAAGATGTTAAAGATTTGCCTCAAAGCAAATATTTGCTAGATGGCATGCAATATTAGCTATATTTGATTTTGATATTGAATTCATAAAAGGAGAAAATATTATTTACTATATTTTTTATCAAGAGAATTTTTGTAGGGAAATTGTCTTCAAAAAGACTATCATGATGACATGAATACTGACTTTCAAATAAAGTTCTCCCGCAATAACACAAACAAGAAGGGATAAGGAGAATACAGAAAAAATAGAAATTGATTCATCAACTTAAACATCCTCTACATTCATCCTAAAATCATCTCAAGAGGTACATATTCTAAAAAAATGAGGACCTCTCAAAAGAAATTTATAATATAATAAACAAATATTTTCTTGAATGATACAACCATACTCCCACTTTACCTGGAAAAACCAAATATATTATGGAAAACTACTTTTAGAGATAGGAAGTGGAAAAGTTTTTCATAATTATAGAGATAAATATACAAAAAGAATCTTGAAATTTTCTTTAAAAATTCAAAACATTATTACATTATCTGAAGGGGATAAAGAAGGAAATCATAATATTACAAGACAATTCAAAACTTTCTATCAACACCAATATTACAATTATTGGTATTGTCAAAATGCATGTGAAAAAGTTTAATATGTTCAAAATACACTAATGAGTCACACGTGGTAAATAAAATGGTTAATACAAACATAATGGCCGAATTGGTTTTTCCATAAATTCTGGCAAAATTTCGGGGCAGTAAGAGAATAATTCCCACAATATTAAGGACAAACATTATGGGAGAAGATGTATTGAAGAAGATCTAAACATGATAAAATATATATCTTCCAATGGAATACCATGGATCATACAATGGAAATGGGAGAAAGAAACCATTGATTTACTACCAATTCTAGAAAGAAAAATATATCAATTGCTGGGACAAATTTAATATTGATCTCATTTGAAAAGGAAAATTGATTCCAATACTAGTTTCTACTTACCAATATAACAAAGAAACTAAAGCATAAAAATATTTTCATTTAGTCAACTAAAGCAAGTGTTGACAAGAAAAATTCAAATCGAAAATCAAAATATCAAAAATATTCAACTGCAATTACTAGTCTTTGAAGAAATGTAAAAAGTTACAGATAAAAAATAGTCCAGAGGACTCAAATAAATATGAAATCAAAGAAGATGGAAAGAAGGAAGAAAGTGAAAAAATATTTATTAGGCAGTAAAAAAGTTTTGCTAAAAAATAAAGGGTCAAAAGTAAAAGTAAATAAAAACATACAGTCTGGTAAAAGATAAAATGTGAATGAAATAGCGATGTGGTACAAGTTAAAGAAAAATATTTAATACATTTTTGTTTATGATTCCATCTATAAAAAACGAAGTTACTCAAATATGGAAGTGAAATCTCTATAAAAAACAAATGGAGAAGAATACAAGAATATTTTATTGCATGCATACAACAAGAAAGGCATGAAACACTTGTCTAGGACACAAGGTTGAAAGAGCAAGTGGCAATCACAACAATTTTAGCCACTACATTATCAACAAACACTTGTTAAAGGCACAAATTTAAGAGAGAAAATAGCAAGCCAAGAAACTTCATCCATTCCATCCAAATTTCTTATAAAAGACAAAGAAGTTGAAGAAGAAAGGAAGAGTTGTGATAGCTACAACACTCTTCCACCCAAAGAGCTCCCCATGATTATTGAGCTTAGTTCTTGTAGTAGTAAGTGTCTTAGTTCTAAATTATCCTTACTTATAGAATTTACAAATCTTTTAATCCTTCCTCCACTTCACTTATGTTGTAATTTTATCTATATAATAATGTGTTCTTAGTTTCCACATATTTCTGAGTGTAAACCCTCTAGTTACCAATAAAATTTCCATTTGTGTTTTGTTAAGATCAATTGCCAATCCATGTTCTTCTCTCTTGGAGTCATAATAAAAGATCCTTGCTTTGTCTAAAGAAATAGCAAAATATCTTCACGTGCTTTGGCATTCGACGCTCTCGAAATACAACCATCAATTACACTGGTAATCAGTAAGCTATCTAATATTATTTATTCATTTTTAATGAGTTTCACTTGAGCATTCCTCCCTCTTCCTAAACAAATCAAACACCTATTACCCTTAATCACAAACTCGAATTTTCTCTATTCAGCCACTCAATTTATCTAAATGCAAATCAGTGCTTCCTACTTCGTCAATTATATCGGCACTCCGTCGAAACTCCATCTCTACTCAATACCAATTCTCTACCGACCATCCACCAAAATCTTAGCTTCCACCTAAAATGGTATCAAAGCCAAGTTAGGGGTGTTTGGGATATGGTTCTCTCTCTCTCTCTCTCTCTAAAGGGGTGAGGGTTCGGGGTCTTCCTTCTTGGGGTTTTAGGGTCTGAGGCCTTCTTGTCATAGTCATATCCCGTTGCACCCACCTTATCCGTGGTAGGCCTTTAAGGGTTTGTAGGGATAGGTTTAGATATCGACATTCCACCGATTGTCTCCAAGGAAAGAAAATATCTCCTCAACTCTTCGATATGCTAGATTAAGCTATTGATAGGCCACTGATTATCTCCAAGGAAAGAAAATCTCTTTATCAACTCTTCTATACTACAACTCATCCATACTTAAATATCTCTAAGAACAATCGAATGAATACTCTCTAGACTTTCTACCAATTCTCATACAAACCATTCCATAGTTTGAACAATGTTAATAAAAAATTGTGAACAAATTAATTTTTAAAATTTAGAACAATCCATTTAAAATCGTCAAATGCCAAAAGTCCCCATAAAAGAGATTTACTCTAAAGGTGTCTTTCAATTGATATTTGATTATTTCATCAAAACTAATGAGAAAACTATATCAGTTTCATCTTCACATGAATGCATACAACTTCTAACTAAAAGAGATATAAACATGATACAAAATAACTTAAGATACAACTTCATTCATTTAGGATTAGTCCAAATATCTGCCAAATCCTTAACTAGAAAAGGTAATAAATTGTTTTGTACTTCTATTCCTTAGACACTATAGGTATCTAAAATTTTTAGATTCCCATCTTAGACTTGTAGGATCAACATTAGATGACAAACTTGTTTACTTTAATGCAATTCCTAATTTCTCAGTATCCCTTTCCGACCATGTCCTTTTGAAGGTCTTAACCTTGAATGTGCAAACATCAAGATTTGACATGGATCCAAATTGTGAAAATAGTATACTATGTTATAAAGTTTGCTTTAAGGCCATGAATAGAGTAACTCCTCAATCTCTAATTTTCCTAGAAAAGGGGCTTGCAACTCTTTTTATAACCAATATAAAAACAAATTCATTATTCCTAAGGCCTTACAATGGGAAGAATTTAAGTTCTCAGAAAATTGGATCATGCCACAAGAAAATGCACCTGCACTAGGAGAAAATACAAAAAATACAAAACATTATCGAGCACATTAATGGTAATTTAGAAATAAGTTTCTCTCCTTTTGAAAGAAGAAACTCTACTTCATCTAAGCCATCTCAGTTTAGGGAAAAGACCTTAGATGTTGGTTCTTCTTCATATTTACATACAGATCACAATAAACTTGAATGATCTAGCACTATGAATAGATGGCCTACAGGAATATCCTACCCAGTATATGAACATAGTGAATACGAACCCTCTGAGTCTGATTTCAAAGTTGCATGTCTACTTGAAGACAAAAACTTTGAAATTAATAAAGAATTATTAAATAAAGACTTTTTATCTGATTCCAATAAAAAAAACTAAAATGGTTTTTACAAAAATTGCTAAATATGAAAGGTTGTCTATAAGAGATCTGTGGTATTCTCAAATGAAACTGTTAAATGAGAATATATATATCGATTTGATTAGTATGAAACTAATTATCTTGTTACTCTTAAAGAAATATTAACTACTCTCCCAAGTCAGGATCATACTATGGTAATAGAAAAACTATCCTTAACATGGAAACATTTTTCAAAAGATGAAGAAGATGAATCAATCCATCCACCTTTTCAAGATATAAAATTTGGAGAAAATGACATCAATGCCAGTCATTTAAAACTAATGGAATATAGTCAAGAATCAACTAAAACACACCATATAGCTCATATAATTGAACAAAATAACTATACAAATATAAATCTTCAAACCCTTAGCAAACAAACTGAAAGGATAGAGACAATGCTTATTGATATTGGCAAAGTACCAATATATCAAAAGAAAGTAGAAATAAAAAATTTGCCACTAATTGTTCCTCAAACTATAACTGGAAATATTATATTAGGAAAGAAGGCACCCATTTAGTTTTACAAACAACTCATGAATTAACACATGAAATCACAAGTTGGATAAACTAATAAAATCTTCAAAAACCAACCATTAGTACAATATATGGAGACTCATCTTACTTAGAAGAAGAGATACTTGAGGAGCTACAACTAAATACAGATAGCTTTGGTAAGACTGCTCAATTTTCAAAACAAAAAATTATTACTCTAGACTAACACTGGTTGACCTACAAATTGAAGAAACTCCTCATCTTACTTTATGCCAATTTGATGATCAATCTCTTATAGTATGGAACTTAGATGGATTTTTAGAATACCAAATATTACAAATTTTACATCAAATGTTGATTTATGCCAATTCTTGTCGAGCTAATGGTAGCCCTGCAACCACAATTCTCCAAACAATAAATTTTCATTTATGGGTCAATGAAGAGGATGGTGGATTAATTATCTTAATAAAATACAAAGACAAGAAATAATTATAGCTACAAAAAGAAATGAACACGGTTCTCAAAATAAGTTAGAAAATGGTCAACCCCAATCAAACACAATATATACCTTAATAGTAAACATTTGAGAGCACTCCTTAATAGTAAACATAATTCAACATTTTATAGGCCATAATGGCACTATATTAGAAAAACTTAGATAAAAACTAATGAACTTAAGATGTAAGAATATATGTGATTTTTGATGGTATAAAGATGTTTTTCTCTCTAAAGTTTTCCAATTTACAGATTGTAAATTTTGTTGTTTGGAAACAAAAGTTTTTGGCTGGGTTACCTATTTTATTTGTTGAAATGGTAAGAGAACGTATTAGACAAGCATATAATAATGTTGTCCCTATAGAACACATATACTATGGGGATTTAATACAAATAATAAACCAAATAGGATTATCTCTTTGTAATGACTGTAAATGAAAAATCAATTAAAAAGACAATAAACAATAGATAAAAAGGAACTAGGAGAATTTGTTATCAATTTGGATGTGACATGGATACCAAAAGAATAGAAATGACACACAATCTATAAAAGGTTTAGTCAAGATAGTGACAAATCAAAGAATATTTATACAAAAAAGAAACAAACAAGAAAAGTAGATAATAAGAAAAACATAACATTTTACATTGTAATGAAAAAGGGCATTATGCAAACAAATGTTTCAAATGAGATTTCAAGGAAAAGGTTAACAAATTATTACTAGAATAAAAAAGTATTATATGCGGGAAGAATTGGATACTTTTGTTAGTAAATTAAATCTAAATGAATCCTTAGAATCATAAAAAGAAAAATATGAAGAAGGATGCGAGAGTAATTAATATAGCAATGAAACATCATCAGGTGAAATTCATATCTTAACTAGTGAACAACAATTTATACTTGAAATTATGGATTCCATTCAAGATAAACAAGAAAGAAGATCCAAACTTGCAAAATATCTCAATATGATTGGATATAAAAAAATCACTAATAAAATAGAATCAAAAGTAAATGAGTTCTACTCATTTGATCATGAATCAAAAGAATTGAAAATGAAAAAACTATTGATAAACAAACTTCTACGGAAGATTTGAGAAAAGAACAAAATAAAATCAAAATAAAATAATTGAACTCAAAGATAATGTTGAAAATCTTCAAAAATATATATGAAAAGTATAATGATGATGAGGATGAACACATATTTAATACAATGTTTGGAGTATTCTCAAATAAAAACCAAATTGATGAAACAAGGGAAGATAATGAAGATTCCTTTGCTAATAATCTTCAAGAATTTTTCAAGAGAAAATGGAAAGGTGAAGTTACTATAAAAATTAATGACTTTACCCTTAAATAGCTTTATTTGATTCTGGAGCTGATGTTAATTGTATAAGAAAAAACCTTATACCAAAAAAATATTATGAAACAACTAATCATCATGTTAATTATGCTATAAAAGATAACTCAAAGTAAAACATAAATTTTTTAAAGCACACATATGCATCAACAATAATATTATTAAAACATCATTTATCCTTCTCAAAATAGAACTGAGGATATTATCACTGTGACATCCTTTCTTAAAAAAAATTAACCCTATATTAGACAGTAAAAAAGGGGTTCATACTCGGATTAACAATAAATTTGTAACTTCTGAGTTTAGGAAGAAACATGAACTTATGTTCTTAAAGAAAATAAGAGCCGCATTAGATTGCAATGATAATTTCATTAATACACTTACTATTTCATAAGTGGCGCATTAAAACTATGTTCTGTATTAACTATTTCTTGTAGTTTATATGACTTCTCATACTTTATATCACAAAAATCATAGAACATGTCTACATCAACATCCAAATTTTGTATCCCATAGGTATGTTCTGAATCAAGTATTTCTACTAAGGAAGGGAATGATGAAATGGAAGTAGATTTCTTAGCAAAACCCATATAAAAATTCATATTCAAAGAATTAATACATACAGTAACTTTAGAAAATGAAGACTTCTCCAAAGAAACAAAAACTTTACTACAAAATTACCTTCCTGACCAACAATATTTGGAAAGAATCACTACTATTATGAAAAATTCTCCTAGAAACTGGTATTGTAAAAATATTTTAGAATTTCAGAGGAAAATAAACATAGAAAATGATATCTTTTTCTCAATTGAAAATTCAAAAAATTGTCATCATTTCGAAATGGAACAATGATGGAAATCCTAATATTCCAAGAAGATTTAAAGACAAATACCAACCCCAGTACTACAATTATTGGGAATATCAAGATGCCTGGAAAAATGTCTTATGTATTCAAAATAGTCAAATGCCTCATTCATGGTTCATAAAATGATCTTATAGGACAAACTTACCAAATTGGTTCTTTTACATTTTTTGGAAAAATTATGGAGCTACTTGGGAAATATTCACACAAAAGCTTAACAATTATATTCCATTATTTGAAAGTTCAAATCAAGAAGATCTTAACATAGTAAGATGTTATTATGCAATGGAAATGGGAAAAAGAAACTAATGCCTTTCAACCCTACCTAGGAAGGCAAGTATTGATTAAATGGTGGGTAAAATCCAACATAGACCCTATCTTAAAGGGAATGCTAATATCTACCCTGGTTTCTAATTATCTTATTGATAAATAAACTAAAAGGGGATCTCCATATAAGAAAATAAAATTATCAGAAAAAGTCCCTTATAAGAGACCCTAATAGGGACAATTATCAAATAATTATATTTGATGAAATCCTAGATCCAAAAAATATTCAATTTTGGATATTACTCTTGGAGAAAGTAACTTAGAAAATGGAGATGATTGTTACGGATTATGCAATGCAAAATAATGGGTAAAAATACCTTGTTGAAGAAGTGATAGAAGAAGAAAAGACAAGAAAGTTCTTCCCTATACATAAAGACAAAAGATAGTTGTCAAGACCCAAAGCTGAAAAAGAACAAGTGGCATATGAAATAGAAGATGAAGGATATCTTTCAAAAGTCACAAAGACAAAATAGCACATGGAAAAAACAACAAATATCGCCACTCATGTAACAAAAAACACATGTCATAGACACAAACTGTAGCGAACAAGTGGAAAGAGAAGTGAATTCGTCCACACCATCAAAAAGGCCTATAAAATGCAAAAAAGCTGAAGAACGAATAAGAGTTGTGATGGATACAACACCCTTACACCCAAAGATCTCCCCTTTCTTATTGATCTTATTTATTGTAGTAGGAAGTGCCTTAGTTCTAAATTATCCTTCCTTAGAAAATTTCCAAGTATTGTAATCCTTCCTCCACTACACTTTTGTTGTAATAGTATCCATATAGTAATGTGTTCTTAATTTCCACATATTTTCGAGTGTAAATCCTCTAGTTACAAATAAAATTTCCATTTGTATTTTGTTAAGATCAATTGTGTGTGCATGTTCTTCCCTCTTTGAATCATAATCAAAGATACTTGCTTTGTTTAGATAAAGGTCAAAAGATCTTGACGTGCTTTGGTGTTCAACGCTCTCGTAGTACAACTATCATCGATGCCAGTAATCAGTAAGTTGTCTACTATTATCTAATCAGTGTTAATTAGTTTCACTTGAGCATTCCTCCCTCTTCCTAAAAAAATTAAACATCTATTAACCCTTAATCACAAACCGTGATTTGCTTTAATCACCCACTCCACCATTTATCTAAATGCATTTCAACCCTTCCTACTCCATCAATTATACTGACACTTCGTCAAAACTCCAATGCCACTAAATACAAGTTCCCTACTCACCATCCACCAAAGTCTTAGCTTCTACCATAAAATAGGTGATACAGTTCCCTTTTCTATTTTATATCCAAGAAATTGAATGTTTATTTGAAATAGTTTCATCTTTTTAGCAGAAACTACTAGTCCATTATGTTTTACTATTTGAAAGAATGTGTTTAGGTGTTTCTAATGTTGGTCACAGTCTTTACATAAAATAAGTACATCATTGATAGAGACTATACAAAAAGAGGTATATGTATTAAATAGCTCATTCATTATTTTTTGGAATTCTGATGGACTATTTTTTAGCCAAAAGGCATAACATTTCATTCACAGTGACCAAAAGGTACTGTGAAAGAATTTCTACATAGATCCTCTTCACTTATTTGTATTTTCCAGAATCTAGATTTCATATCAAATTGTGAGAAGATATTAGAACCATTTTTATTAGTTCGTGATTATTAGGAATAGGATATCTGATCCATTAGAGTACTTTACTTAGAGTCTTGTAATTAATGACAAGACTAGGAGCCCCTTTGTATTTTCTACATAGAAGGCAATGCAACTCCATGGAGAGGAGCTAAGTATAATTACTTTCTTTATCTCAAGTTATTTTATTTCATTTTTACATATATATAAAAGTCTTTTATTCATTTTGATAGGTTTTCTTTTGTTGGGATTTTGGTTTCATCAAAATTACTAATGTACGGTAAAGTAACTTCATGTTTCTTTCTATGCTAGAACACTGAGGTTAGTGTGGAGTCGATTTCTTTTTCGTGAAATTTTGTTATTAGTTTTTGAAAACTACTAGTTTTGATTTTATTATGAATTCTTTCATTTTCTATTTTTGCGTTAAGTTCCTTAATGAAGTTTTCTTTATATTTAATTGAAGTATTTATTTGTTGTAGAAATGATGTTTTGGGTAAATTTTTGAACTTAAAGGTAATCATTTTTCCATTTATATTAGCATGTAATCCTTTTGTATTTACTATAATAGGTAATATTTTATTCAAAATGGTGTCCCTATGATTATATCCTCAGTTATATTTTTGCGAGCGTTAAAATTGTTTTAATACATGTATCATTTATACAAACATGGACTTTTGGGATTTTATAATTGATTTGTAATTTGTCATTAGTGCATGAATTGACATTGTGTGTGGTTTTTTCAAAATATTTGGTTGGTATTAGACCTTATCTAATGTAGTTTATGTCTTCTCTAGAATCATATATAGCTAGATTCTTAATAGTAAAATCTAGGTTAGTTTTGATTACAACATCTCCCTTCCATTTTCTTTTTATATGTTGTTGGGTGCTATTTAGGGATTTGTTTTTGGATTTATCTTGTATTCTATTATCTTGACTTTCTGTGATTTTGTAAGTAATTTTAGTTTCTTTTAAATCTTTTATTTCTCTTTTAATAATTTTTTGTTCTCTTTTAATGTCTTTCAAAGTCGGTTGTTTTTCAGTTACTTTTTTAGTATCATATGAAATATTTTGGTTTGGGATTCCTTTAGAGTTTATATATTTTTTTATTGATTTTGATGAATGTTGGATATAGTTTTAATTTTTCTTGATCATTTTTTTACAATATTAATAGTTTCAAGAATGAAATATTGTTATGTGCTTAATACATTTACAGAGTACTCTTCACTTTCTTTACATTTAGTTTTAGAGTGATTATTTACTTCATAAATCATGTTTTTATTATTTTCTTTTTTTAATTGTAGAGTACTCTTATCTAAAATATTTTGGACTGACAAGTTCTCAGGAGGGGTTTTTAAGAAGCAATGGTCTAATTTTACTACCAGACTTGTTTATCTCATACCACTATGGAACAATCCTACATATTTTTTATTTAAGTTCTTTGATATGATAATTTTTATACCATTCAAAGAAATCTGTATTTTTTTGTGGTGTTGTATTTGTGAATACCATTTTTTTTCTTATGTAATCTCTCTCTTTTTTATCAAAGTATTCATAAAATTGTTTTGTCTTGAACTACTTTTTATCTGATAAAACTTCTTATGTTAGATTTTTTTGTCGTGATGATTTTTTTTCTATTGAATTACTTCCATTTATAGTTTTAAGGGTATCTAATTTTTCATTGACACCTTTAAGTGAGTTAAGAATTTTATTCAACATATTTTCTTATTTTTATAGAGAAATTTTTTAAATAGCCTTGTGAAGATACACTAGCCAAAAAGAAAGAGATATAAGGCTTAAATTATAAAAAAATTATAACCAAAGTAGCTTGATCTAAATAATGATTTTGTTGAAGAATCTTATACTTTTTACATAAGAGTTGGTCATACAGAGTTGGTGGATGAAGACGGAGGGTTCAGAGGTAGGAAGGGCTAATTTATGTTTAGATAAATGGAATGGGTTATTAGAGAAAATTAGGGTTTGTGATTAACGGTTAATATGTGTTTAATTTTTTTAGAAGAGGGAGGAATGCTCAAGTGAAACTAATTAAAACTGATTAAATAATGGTAGGTAACTTACTCACTACTGGCATAGCTGATGGTTGTACTTTGAGAGCATCGAACGCCAAAGTACATCAAGATATTTTGATATTTCTTTAGACAAAGCAAGGATCTTTGATTAAGATTCAAAGAGGAAAGAAGATGCACAACAATTGATCTTAACAAAACAGAAATGGAATTTTTATTGGTAACTGGAGGGTTTACACTCAGAAATATGTGGAAACTAGGAACACATTACTATATGAACAAAATTACAACATAAGTGAAGTGGAGGAAATATTACAAGACTTGGAAATTCTCTAAGGAAGGAGAATTACGAACTAAGACACTTCCTACTACAAGAACAAAGCTCAATAAGCAAGGGAAGCTCTTTAGGTCAAAGAGTGTTGTAGCTATCACAACTCTTATTCATTCTTCAACTTCTTTGCCTTTTATATGCCTTTCTGATGGTGTGGATGAATCCACTTCTCTTGCCACTTGTTCACTTTAGCTTGTGTCTTTGACAAGTGTTTTTTGTTACATGAGTGGCAATATTTGTTGTGTTTGCCACCTGCTCTTTTGTCTTTGTGACTTTTGATAGATATTCTTCATCTTCTTTTTCATGTGCCACTTGTTCTTTTTCACCTTGAGTATTATTGACAATTGTATTTTGTCTTTATGTATAAGGAAGAGCTTTCTTGTCTTTTATTCTTCTGTCCTTCTTCAACAATGTATTTCTACCCATTCTTTTGAATTGAGTATTCCATAACAATCATCTCCATTTTTGAAGTTACTTTCTACTTGAGTAATATCCAGAATTGGAATTTTTTTGGATCTAGAATTTCATTAAATATAATTAATTGAGTCCCTATTAGGTCTCTTATAGGGGACTATTCTGATAATTTATTTTCTTATATGGAAGTCCCCTTTTAGTTTCTTCGTCAATCTTATTTGTATAGTTATTTGTTCTATAGGCTAGGTTTAGCTATTGATAGACCACCGATTATCTCCAAGGAAAGAAAATATCTCTCTCAACTCTTATATACTAGAATTCATCTACACTTAGATATCTCTAAGAATAATGGAAAGAATACACTCTAGACTTTCTACCAATTCTCATACAAACCATTCCATAGTTCGACCAATGTTAATAAAAATTGTGAACAAATTAATTTTGAAAATATAGAACAATACATTCAAAATTGACCAATGCACATAGTTCCTATCAAAGATGTTTAGTTTAAACGTGGATGTCAATTAATATCTGATTATTACATCAAAACTATTGAGAAAACTATATCAGTTACATCTACACAAGAAATGCATACAACTTATGTCTAAAAGAGATATAAACATGATAAAAATAACTCAAGATACAACTTCATTCATTATGGATTAGTCCAAGTATCTTCCAAATCATTAACCAGTAAAGGTATAAATTGTTTTCTACTTCTATGCCTTAGAGATTGTAGGCATCTAAAATTTTTAGATTCCCTTCTTGGACTTGTAGAATCAACGTTAGATGATAGATTTGTTTACTTAATACATTTCCTAATTTCTTAGTCTCCCTTTCTGACCCAGGCCTTTTGAAGGTCTTAACCTTGAATGTGAAAACATTAGGAATTGACATGGATCTTAATTCTAAAAATATTGTACTATGTTATAAAGTTTGCTTCAAGGTCGTGAACACAGTAACTCCTCAATCCATATTGCTTAGAAAAGGTGCTTAAAACTCTTTTTCTGACCAATATAAAAAGTGAAGCCATTATTCCTAAGGCCTTATGATGGGAAGAAGTTAAGCTCTCAAAAAATTAGACCATGCCACAAGAAAATGCACATGCACCTAGAGAGAATACCAAAGCACAAAACATTATCGAACACATTAATGGTGATGTAGAAATAAGTTTCTCTCCTTCTGAAAGAAGAAACTCTGCTTCATCTAAGCCATCTTAGTTTAGGGAAAACACCTTAAATGCTGGTTCTTCTTCATACTTACATATAGATCACGATAAACTTGAACAATATAGCACTATGAATAGAAGGCCTATAGAAATATCCTACCCAATATATGAACAAAGTGAATATGTACTCTCTTGAGTCTGATTTCAAAGTTGCATGTCTGCTTGAAGACGAAAACTTTGAAATTAATAAAGAATTATTAAAGAAAGAATTTTTATTTGATAATAATAAACCATAAGTAAAATGGTTTTCTACACATTTTGATAAATATGAAAGGTCACTTATATGAGATATATGGTATTCTCAACTGAAATAGTTAAATGATAATATATATTTCTTTGATTGGTATGAAGCTAATTATCTTGATACTCTTTAAGAAATGTTACCTACTCTCCTAAGTGAGGGTCATACTATGGTAATAGAAACACTATCATTAAAATGAAAACATGCTTCAAAAGATGAACAAGTTGAATTAATCCATTCACCTTTTCAATCTATAAAATTTGGAGTAACTGACATCAAGGCCAGTCCATTAAAACTAATGGAATATAGTCAAGAATCAGCTAAAACACACCATATAGCTCATATAATTGAACAAAATAACTATACAAATATAAATCATTAAACCCTTAGCAAACAAATTGAAAGGATAGAGACAAAGCTTATTGATATTGTCAAAGTACCAATATATCAAAAGAAAGTAGAAACAAAAAGTTGCCACTAAATGTTCCTCAAACTATAATTGGAAATGTTATATTAGGAAAGAAGGCACCCATTAAGTTTGATAAACAACTCCATGAATTAACACATGAAATCACAAGTCGGCTAAACCAATTATATATTCAAAAACCAACCATTAATATAGTATATGAAGACTCATCGTACTTAAATGAAGAAGAGATATGTGAGGAGCTACAACTGAATACAGTTAGCTTTGGTAAAACTTCTCGATTTTCAAAAACAAAAAACCATTATTCTAGACCAACACCAGTTGACCTACCAATTGAAGAGACTCCTGATCTTACTTCATGCCAATTTGATGGAAAATCTCTTATAGAATGGAACTTACAAATATACCATCAAATGTTGATTTATGCCAATGCTTGCCGAGCTCATGGTAGCCCTGAAACCACAACTGTCCAAATGATAACTTCATCATTTACGGGTAATTAAGAGGATGGTGGATTAATTATCTTAGTAAAATACATAGATAGGAAATACTTCAAGCTACAAAAAGAATGGAGCACGGTTCTCAAATTAAGTTAGAAAATGGTCAACCCCAATCAGATGCAGTATATACCCTAATAGTAAACATAATTCAACATTTGTTAGGCCATAATGGGACTATATTAGAAAAACTTTGAGAACAATTAATGAACTTAAGATGTAAGAGTCTGAGTGATATTTGTTGGTATAAGGATGTTTTTTTCCTAAAGTTTACCAATTTACAAATTGTAATTCTATTGTTTGGAAAGAAAAGTATGTATCTGAATTACCTATTTTATTCATTGAAAAGGTAAGAGAACATATTAGATAAGCATATAATTATGTTTTCCTTCTAGAACACATATCCTATGGGGAAATAATACAAAGAATAAACCAAACATGATTATCTCTTTGTAATGACTATAAATTAAACAATCAATTAACAAGACAACAAATAGTAGATAAAAAAGAACCAGGAGAATTTTGCTATCAATTTGGATGTGACATGGATTTAACAAAAGAAAAAAAACTACACAAAATCTACAAAATATAAAGTGAATATAGTAACAAATGAAAGAAGAATTATATAAAAAGTAAACAAACAAGAAAAGTAGATAATTAAGAAAATCATAACATGTTACAATTGTAATAAAAAGGGCATTTTGCAAACAAATGTTTGAAACAAGATTTTAAGAAAAAGGTTAATAAATTATTTCTAGAATCAAAAAGTATTATGCCAACATAAAGTGATAGTTTTGTTAGTAAATTAAATCTAAATGAATCCTCAAAACCAGAAAAAGAAGAAAATGAAGAAGGATGTTAGTAAGTTACTATAGAAATGAAACATTATTAGATGAAATTCATGTCTTAACTAGTGAACAACAATTTGTACTTGAAACCATAGATTTGATCCAAGATAAACAAGAAAGAAGCACTAAACTTACAAAATATCTCAACATGATTGGAGATAAAAATATTGACAAAAAAATAGAATCAAAAGTAAATTAGTTCTACTCATTTGATCATGTAATAAAAAAAAATTAACATGAAAAAACTACTGATAAACAAATTTATATCGAAGATTTGAGAAAAGAACAAAATAGAATCAAAATAGAAATCATTGAGCTTAAAGATAAGGTTGAAAATATTCAAAAATATATATGTAAAGTATAATGACGATGAGGGTGATATTTAATACAATTCTTGGATAGTGCTCAAATAAAAACCAAATTGATGAAACAAGGGAAGATAATAGAGATTCCTTTGTTAATAATCTTCAAGAATTTGTCAAGAGAAAATGGAAAAGTGAAGTTACTATAAAAATTAATGACTTTACCATAGAAGTAATAGCTTTACTTGATTTTGGAGCTGATGTTAATTGTATGAGAGAAAACCTTATACCAATAAAATATTATGAAACAACTAATCATCATGTTATTTATGCTGCAAAAGATAAACTCAAAGTAAAACATAAATTTCGGAGGCACATATATGCATCAACAATAATATTATTAAAACATCAATTGTCCTTACTCAAAATATAACTAAGGATATTACATTAGGATACCCTTTCTTAATAAAATATACCCTATGTTAGTCAGTGAAAAAGGGGTTTATACTTGGATTAGCAATAACTTTCTAACTTTTAAGTTTAGGAAGAAACATTAACCTATGTTCTTAAAGAAAATAAGAGTTGCATTAGAGTACAAAGATAAATGATTAATACACTTACTATTTCATAAGAGACGCATCAAAAAGATGTTATGTATTAGCTATTTCTTATAGTTTATATGACCTCTCTATAGGGTTTTAGGGGAGGCAAAGATAGCAGTGAAAAAAAAAATTTCTCCCCAAACCCAGAACCCAAAGAGATGTCGTCAACATCAGTAGGAAGGATGGTTTGTAGAGGCGTACCTTGTCCTGAGGCTTTCTTGGAGACTTAACCTCACGGCGAGTGCGGTCTTCACATTTGGTCTTGGACGATGTCTGTACAACTCCTGGTCGCACCCGGACTGATGAATTGACGGTAGTCCTCCAAGCGGCGTAAATCTCCCACCTCTATAGTAGTCCACACAGACCATTGGGAATTCCAGTCGTCCTATCCTACATGACACTAGAAGGAGTCATCCCCTTCTGTCGGTTTACTAGTCACCGACATGCTCTCCCACCACCAGTTGTCATCCCATAGTTGTCTTTCCCTCATTGTGCCACTCTAGTCGGGTAGCACTTGCTTGAGCTCTCTCAGTTACCACAACCAGAGAGGACAACTTTGCAGAACAAATGATGTTCTCAGTTGTGTTGTGAGAAGCCCCCAGTACCCCTCTATATATAGGATGGGTTAGGGTCAGGGTTCTTAGGCCCGGGCAATGCAGGACTAAAGCGGGAGTAGAAGGGTCTATAATTTCTATGAATTGATACAATGTGGAAGGTGAACCAGTCATTTCACAAACGAACCGATCATTTGGGGATTGAACCGATCAGTTCATCTCATGAACTAGTCGTTTGGGGGAGCTGAACTGATCGTTTCATTCATGAACTGTTCGTTTCACTTCCCAGGGTGGTTCCCAATTAACTTTCCTCTTTCCATTTCCAATTAATCTAAAGATCAATACTTGTCCCAATCAAATTGTACAAGTGAAATGAAAATATTTTCTCACCAACCTAACTTTCCCAAACTAGCTCGTTTGGTCTAGCTGAACTGATCAATTCAACACTTGAACGGATCGTCTCACTTGACCTTGAGCCGATCAGTTCAATAGTTTGAACTGGTCAGTTGGCAGTCCATGTTGTGTACAAATCGATCAATGCAGTTCTCAATCAATCTGACACCCAAATCAGTTAGTCCAACACTTGAACTTGGTGATTCTAAGTCAAGTCAATTGAGTGAATGTTTAATTAAACTACTAAACACATTTAGTAAACAATCTAAACATCATTTGTAGATAAACTCCTCTTCCAGGTTAAATCCTATGTGTGTGACCCTACAAGCCCATTTCATGTTGCCATTGAAAGTCCATAACACTTATGACTTCACAAGCAAAGAGCAGTGCCTAGTCGCACATCAGTGCTACCCAAGAGAAAAGGAAAGTTGGAGAACAACTTTCAATCCTACAATCTGTGACTGGTGTTACAGTGAATGTATAATTTCTTTGTCACTGATATCCCGAATGAACTTAAGGCATGGAACAATCATCCTTTCAACGTTCATTCACTTCCTTGATCTCAAACCAGGCTGGATGAGATATGTGTGACATCAATATCACATATTGAATCACACATGCATGTGCATGTCTTTCTCAGTCCTACTCATCAAGTATCCACGGACATCAAACCCCCTCAGGAGGGACAAATCCCATATCTATCAATCACCCCTCAAAATCCCCATGTGTCAAAGTCACCCAATCATCACCTTTATAACAATCTATATTTCAGGACTGTATTTGATGATGTCAAAGTGTACCCAACAACATGTGTTGAGTGTAGTGATTTCAGGTCAAAGAATCGCATTCACCATCATCACTATGAGAGCTGACTATGACTACCAAGTCATGGTTCCATGTGTCACTCTCACGATGGGTCTGTCTGATACACTTGTTCTCTAACAAGTACCTATGTGCTTGGTTTGATATCACTATATCATGACTAATGATATTCTGTCATCAACCAACACACAATCTAGTCTTGTGTGTCATTGTTGTCTATCAACCTTCCACAATGACATCTGATTAGGGACATAACAAGAATGTACAAACTCTTAACATTCGTATAATCTCATCGTTCAAATCATGTACTTGAAGGCATACGTCATTGAGTACTGTCATTCTCTAGACATTCAATCTGTTCTGTCATTATCTCATAACTGTCTAATCCATAATGAATTGGAAACTTGCCTTTGATGTTTATCAAATCAATCATAATATATCCACCAATCATCCCATGATTGGCTCTTAGGGCATACATACCAACACTCTCATACTTTATCACAAAAATAATATGTCTGCATCAATATCCAAAGTCTATATCCCAAAGGTATGTTCATAATCAATTATTTCTACTAGGAAGGTAATGATGAAATGGAAGTAGATTTCCTAGCAAATAAAAATATCAAAATTCATATTCAAAACATCAATACATATAGTAACTTTAGAAAATGAAGACTTATCCAAAGAAACAAAAACTATACAACAAGATTACCTTCCTGATAAATATAATTTTATTCTGATAGTGTTTGGAAAGAATCACTACTATTATGAAAAAAATTCATAGAAACTGGTAGTGTAAAAATATTTCATAATTTCAGTGACAAATCAATAAAGAAAATGATTTTTTTTAATTGAAAATTCTAAAAATATTACCATTTTAGAATGGAACAATGATGGAAATCCTAATATTCCAAGAAGATTTAAACACAAATATCAACCCCAGTACTACAATTATTGGGACTATTAAGATGCCTGGAGAAATGTCTTGTGTAAAAAATGGTCTTATATGACAAACTTTCCAAATTGGTTCTTCCACATTTTTTGGAAAAATTATGGAGCTACTCGGGAAATATTCCCACGAAAGCTTAATAAATATATTCCATCATTTGAAAGTCCATATCAAGAAGATCTTAACATACTAAGATGTTGTTTTGCTTATGGAATTCCATGGATTATGCTTTGGAAATGGGAAAAAGAAACTAATGTTTTTTACCCTACCTAGGAAGGAAAGTATTGATTAAATGGTTGGAAAAATTCAACATAGACAATATTTTAAAGGGAAAGTTAATTTCTACCCCAGTTTCTGATTATCTTATTGATCAAGAAACTAAAAGGGGTCCTCCATATAAGAAAATATAATTATCATAAAAGTCTCTTATAAGTGACCCTATCAGGGAGAATTCTCAATTAATTATATTTTATGATATCCAAGATCCAGAAAATATTCCAATTCTGAATATTACTCAAGGAGAAAGCAACTTTGAAAATGGAGATGATTGTTACAGATTACTCAATTCAAAATAATGGGTACAAATACCTTATTGAAGAAGTGACAGAAGAAGGAAAGATAAGAAAGCTCTTCCCTATATATAAATACAAAATACAGTTGTCAAGTGTTAAAGTTGTAAATGAACACGTGTCATATGAAAAAGAAGATGAAGGATGTTTGTCAAAAGTCACAAACACAAAAGAGCACGTGGCAAACACAAAAAATATCAACACTCATATAACAAAAAACACTTGTCAAAGACACAAATTGAAGTGAACAATTGGCAAGAGCGTGAATTCATCCATACCATCAGAAAGGCCTATAAAAGGCAAAGAAGTTGAAGAACGAACAAGAGTTGTGATATCTACAACATTCTTCCACCCAATGAGCTCCCATTTTTTTATTGAGCTTAGTTCTTGTAGTAGGAAGTGTATGAGTTCGAAATTCATCTTCCTTAGAGAATTTCCAAGTCTTGTAATCCTTCCTCCACTTCACTTATGTTGTATTTTCCTCCATATAGTCAGTTGTTCTTACTTTCTACATATTTCTGAGTGTAAACCCTCCAGTTACAAATCAAATTTCCATTTTGTGTTTTGTTAAGATCAATCATGTTCTTCCCTATTTGAATCATAATCAAAGATCCTTGCTTTGTCTAAAGTAAGATCAAAATATCTTGATGATCTTTGGTGTTCTATGCTCTCAAAGTACAACCATTAGTTATGCTAGTAATCAATAAGTTATCTAATGTTATTTAATCAGTTTTAATTAGTTTCACTTGAGCATTCCTCCTGCTTCCTAAAAAAATTAAACACCTATTAACCCTTAACAAAAAACCCTAATATTCTCTCATCACCCACTGCATATTTTATCTTAATGCAAATCAGCCCTTCCAACTCCATCAATCATATCGGCACTCGGTCGAAACTCCAACACCACTCTATGCTGACTCTCTACTGACATTGGAAATACCAAAACACATTCTTTCAAATAACTAAACATAATGGACTAGTAGTTTTTGCTAAAAAGATGAAACTTTTTCAAATAAGCATTCAATTTCTAGGATACAAAATAGAAAAGGTAATTGTATTGCCTATAGTATGAGATATAGACTCTGCCAACAAATTCACAGATGAAATCATGAAGAAAAAACAACTCCAAAGATTTTTAGGATGCATAAACTATATATCTGACTTCTATGAAAACCTTGTACTAGATAGAAAACTCCATACAGATAGACTAAAAAAGATTCCACAAAGTTGGACTGTGGATCACACCAAGTCTATTCAAAGAATAAAATCAAAAGTTCAAAGGTTACTATGTAAACATTATTGACCTAAAGGTCTATAAAATAGTAGAAATAGGTGCATTAGATATAGGATATGGAGGAATCCTTTAGTAAAAAGTTGATAATAAAGAACAATTGTTTCAATGCACCTCAGGAGTGTGGAATGGAACCAGAAAAAACTATTCATCTATTAATAAAGAAATATTAGCCATAGTCCTTTCTATTACAAAATTTCAAGGTGATCTTTTAAATAATACATTTTTATTAAGACTAGATTGTAAATTAGCAAATGTTAAAAATCTTACCTCAAAGAAAATATTTTCTAGATGGAAAGAAATACTACTATATTTGATTTTGATATAGAATACATAAAAGGGGAAAATATTTTTTACCTGATTTCTTATCAAGAGAATTTTTGAGGGAAATAGTCTTCAAAAAGGCTAGCATGATGACATCAATATTGGATTCTAAAGAAATTCCTCCCACAACAACACAAACAAGAAGGGGGAAGGAGAATACAAACAAAATGGAAGTTGATTCATCAACTAAAAAATCCTCTGAATTCATCCTAAAATCATCTAAAGAGATACTTATTCTTGAAAATGAGGACCTCGCAAAAGAAATTAATTATATAATAAACAAATAGTTTCTTGAAGGATACAATCATATTCCCACTCTACTTTTAGAGACAGAAAGTGCAAAAGTTTTTCATAATTATATAGACAAATCTATAAAAAGAAACTTGCAGCTTTCTCAACTAAAAATTCAAAAAATAATCACATAATCTACATGGAACAAATAAGGAAACTCTAATATTCCAAAACGATTCAAAACTTTCTATCAACCCCTATATTACAATTTTTGGGATTATCAATATGAATGGGAAAAAAATTTATATGTTCAAAATACACTAATGAGTCACACGAGGTCAATAAAATGGGCACTACAAACTAGACTGCCAAATTGGTTTTTCTATAAATTCTAACAAAATTTTGGGACAATAAGAGAAATATTTCCCACAATATTAAGGAAAATTATTATGGGAAAAGATCTTTTTGAAGAAAATCTAAACATGATAAAATATATCTCTTCCCATGGAATACCATGGATCATAAAATGGAAATCGGAGAAAGAAACCATTGATTTACCACCAATTCTGGAAAGACAAATATATGTCAAATGTTGGAAAAAAATTAATATTGATCTCATTTTAAAAGGAAAACCGATTCCAGTACTAGTTTCTGGTTACCAACATAACCAAGAAACTAAAACAAACAAAATGTTTTCATTTAGTCAACTAAATCAAGAGTTGAAAAGAAAATTTCAAATTGAAAATCCAAATATCAAAGATAATCAACTACAATTATTAGTCTCTGAAAAAATGTCAAACATTATGGATAAAAATAGTCCAAAGGACTCAAATAAATCTAAAATCGAAGAAGATGGAAAAAAGGAATAAAGTTAAAAAATAGTTACCGGGTAATAAAAAATTTTTGGTAGAAAATGATGGGCAAAAAGTAAAAGTAAATAAAAAATATTAGTCTGGTAAAGGATAAAAAGTGAATAGAAATAACGACGTGGTAAAACTAAAAAAACATTTAAAACATTTTGTTAAGATTCCATTTATAAAAATAGATGTCACTCAAACATGGAAGTGACATCTCTATAAAAACAAATGGAGAAGAAGACTAGAATATTTTATTGCATGCATACGACAAGAAAGGCATGAAACACTTGTCTAGGGAACAAGCTTGAAAGATAAAGTGGAAACAACAATAATTTTGGCCACTACGTCATCAACAAATACTTGTCAAAGACACAAATTGAAGAGTGCAAATGACAAGCCAAGAAACTTCTTCCACTCCATCCAAATTTCCTACAAAAGGCAAAGAAATTGAAGAAGATCGCAAGAGTTCTTATATCTACAACACTCTTCCACCCAAAGAGCTTCCCTTGCTTATTGAGACTAGTTCTTATAGTAGGAAGTGTCTTAGTTCAAAACTCTCCTTCCTTAGAGAGTTTACAAGTCTTGTAATCCTTCCTCCACTTCACTTATGTTGTAATTTTGTCCTTATAGTAATCTGTTCTTCGTTTCCACATACTTTGGAGTGTAAACCCTCTAGTTATCAATAAAATTTCCATTTATTTTTGTTAAGATCAATTATGTGTGCATGTTCTTCTCTCTTTGAATCATAATCAAACATCCTTTCTTTGTTTAATGAAATATCAAAAGATCTTGACATGCTTTGGCGTTCGACGCTCTGTAAGTACAACCATCAGCTATGTTAGTAATAAGTAAGTTATCTACTGTTATTTAATCAATTTTTATTAATTTCACTTGAACATTACTCCCTCTTCCTAAAACAATTAAACACCTATTAACCCTTAATCACAAACCCTAATTTTCTCCAATCACCCACTCCATCATTTATCTAAATGCAAATCAGCCTTTCGTACTCCATCAATTATATTGGCACTCCGCCAAATCTCCAACACCACTCAATGCCAACTCTCTACCGACCATCCATATATATATATATATATATATATATATATATATATATATATATATATATATATATATATATATATATATATATATATATATATATATATGTCTGTGTGTGTGTGTGCGTTTGTGTGTGTGTGTGTCTGTGTGTGTATGTATGTATGTATATATATGTATGTATGTATGTATGTGTGTGTAGACACACACACACACACACACACACACACACACACACACACACACACACACATATATATATATATATATATATATATATATATATATATATATATATATATATATATATATATATATATATATATATATATATATATATATATATATATATATATATATATATATATATGTGTGTGTGTGTGTGTGTGTGTGTGTGTGTGTGTAGTGGCGGAGTGAGGACAATAAAATGGGTGAGGAACTAGTATATAAATTTATTTTCAAATATGATTGATACATAATTTTAACAAAAATGATTGAGATATTTAAAAAAAAGATAAATAGGAACATATATCTACATGATATATCATAGTGATCCTTGGTGAGGTCACATATTATCAAATATTTGCATAATAACATTCACGTCATCATTATTTTAGACATCTCTTTCAATATATACTTCATTTGGTAAAGTGGTGGCGATTGCTCGAGTAGCGATCGTCAATCATGGGCAGTGGGTTTGTAACATCCTCTTTTTTAGAACTTTACTATGATTTCTTAAGTACATAATATTCATAATCATTAGAAAAAACAAAAGTGCCCTTTTATGTAATTTGGGTCATTCAAATGCATAGGGAATTTTGAGAAAAAGTAGTAAGATAGTACTACACTAAGATTTCCAAGGTTTAACTATATATCGATAATTAGTTATTTAATATTAAAGACATATCTTATTTTAATTATAGAAACCTTTGTGATCACCTAGATGGAAAGATAAACCTCCAAGAATAAACTCAAAATACTATGTGTGGTAAACATTTGAGTTCCTTTGGGATTGATTTGATTAGCCAAATGATTTTCTCTAGATAATGGCAAAGAAATGGTTTTTTCCCCTTTTCTCAAATTTTTACTGATTCCCTTTGAGTTGAATCTATTTGGGCTATCAGATGTGGGTTCTAGTTCAATGGATGCATCTAGAACACTGACTCCTTCTCCAACCTCAGTCTGTCAGGTATTGAACTCATGCTTCCTGATCAGCCCCAGATTCCTCCATGTAAGATTGATTGGTTCCCAAATAGAGTTTACATTTGGCTTTGTGAGATCCATCCACACCATTTAAGCCCCCACTCAATCCCTAGGGTTCTACCTACCCAAAATGCCTAAATAACACCACCTAACTCCTCTTGGTCGCTTGTAACAGATTGCCATAGCGTGACTCCTTTGCTTCACTGAGCCTTGGAAAAGCTTCTATGTGCAAACAAAAACATCCCTCAATAGTTAATTGAATCATTATTGCCCCGACCATCTCCACCCTACTCCATCCACAATCATAGAACTCATGTCACCATCCTCCACCTTTGATCCATCTCCATGCAATTTCTTACGGCTATACCATCCCTGACCCACCATGAACTACACAACAAACTCAATACTGACTGTGATCCATCGAAAGGACCTCTCCGACAACCAGCTATGGTAGTGGTGTGATGCCTCACTGATAGAGCACTCTAGTGATTCTTGGATTGTTGGAACTGGATGAGGTAGTTTGAGAGGACACGCTACATCTACTCGAACCTCTATCTAGTCCTTGCTCGAGGTAATACCCGAGAATCACCTTCACATGCTCTCCTATTGTCTGCTCTGAGATGGCCAGTTTTACACTTTGTTTGACCGGCTGATCCCAGCTCTGTCTCCGCCTGATGATCATGTTCACATGGGTTGGTTGGTGGGCATGAGTCCCCTTCCTCCCTTCCAGCTTTGATCGATCTTCTTTCCCCTATTCCTATTCAATTTTTCTGATAGGTAGCATGAGTGTCTTTGCCCTTTGTTTGGCCTCAAGCAAGGTACCAGCAAGTATGATTTTTATTGAAGAACTCACCTGTTGACTCAGTTTACTTTTGTTTTTCCTCTATCTTGAAATCTTGCTTGAGATCTTAATCATCTGAGGTGTTGTTCAATTGCTCGAGAAGAAGAAGATGCCAGGATTTAACTTATCCATTTTGCCCTTGGATCCGTGTGGTTTTGCCACCCTCTGGCAGTGGCAAAGTCGACTTTTTTCTTGATTTTGGGTTAACTATCAGGCTAAGCCCGTGGGTGTGAGCTTTGCAACACATGGTCAATAATCATTGGTCCAACTAAGCTAAGCTACTATGTTTTGGATAAAAATTTCCAACATGGTATTACTCATTATGTAATTGGTTGAGTCTTTGAAAAATCATAAAAAATTACCCGTTGATTAGAAAATTTTGCAAAAATTACTCTTTGGAAAGATAACGGAATAAGGAAAAATTCTAAAATGGTTTTAAAATTGATTTGATAACCAAATTCCCTAAAATCCTTAATGAACACTAAAACCCTAGAAATGGAGTTGACTTTAATTATTAATGAAGTATAACTATTATAACATGGTAATTAAGGTTCAACAAACTCTAGAACGTGATTAGGGTTTGTTCAACTTTAAAAGAGCAATTAGGTTTTTCTTCAGGAGAGGTAAGTGGTTCATGCCCATGAGTATTCATATTTGTTAAGCCCAATGCATTTACATGTTTCTCATACAAAGCATTATGATTTATGTGTTCCAATGTTCTAAGATTTTTAGAAAGTTATGCAATGAAACTTTTCACACCTTCACAATGGTATTCTCTCATATACCTGATATCTCAAGTAGAAATATGATATTAAGATTTATTAAATCAAGTAGGATTTATGAACTAGGTTCATGACATAATAAAGGATCATATTCATATAAGATTTTTTTAGTAATGATTTGTATTAATGAATAAGACTACAATAAAAGATATGCAAGTAATATAATCATACTTGATAATGTGGGATAATGTTGTACGTAAGATTTCAAATAGAAATATGTTATTAAGATTTTCGGGGTAGATTAATATATGAGAAAAAAGTGTTGCTTAGATTTCTTAGATGATTAAGAACTAAGAATTAAGTACATAATAAGATTATAAGAATAGCATGCACAAAGTTATGAGTAAGTTTTCAAGATAAATATTATATAAAGATTACCATGTACTCAGAATAGAGTTCAATGTAATACTATGAGATTAAGATGTACTAAGTAATGATTAAGTTCCAAAACAACATGTTACGAAGATTCATGATTTGAGTCATAAAAGTAAGAACATGAGGACAAAATGCTTTAAGATTTAAGATCGCATGAATGCGTTAAGGTTCATGTTGAGATCAGATCTAATATGACTTTAAAGAGATTGAGTTATCTTGTCAAAAATCATATTTGAGATATTTGGTACTTAAGTTATTTTCATATACTTGGTGTTTCTATATTTAGATCAGATTATTTTTCTAAAGCCTTTAACTCAGATGTCAAAATATGATAGAGAATTATTTTAAGTCCTCATGTTACAATATAGATTCATATTAAGATTTATCAGATAATAAGAATATCAGATTTTTGATCTAGAGTTAGATTCTATTTAGAACTACAGAGTGAAGATACAAATACAGAGATAATAGATCAGATTTAGAGATAAATATTAAGAACAAATTGAGATCCAAGATAAGAAATTTAGAACAAAGATAGAAAATGACATCAGAATATTAATAATATATATTGTAATAAGTCCTCATTCAAAGAGTCCCGAGAGGATTCATAGGCATCTATTGCTAATTCAGAGGAGTGTATACTCCATTTCAGAGGACACTTCGATGTCAACAGAGGGCATGTTGTGCCAATAGAGGGTGCATTGCACCATAGAGGACACTTCAGTGTCATCGAGGAGGACTTATTGTATAATGGTGGCCACAATTAGATAAAAGTCAGTGAATAAAATATAATATTATTCAGAGCATGTACGTGATCTCATTTGTAAGTATCATGAAAGAGATTAAGATAAGAGAGACATGACTCAGGCCCTTTGTGCAAGTCATGTGGCCCAAGAACCAGAGTGCATGCCGATCCAAATACATAACTCAAGCCTAGAGTGCAGGTTATGTGACCCTGACACCTACATGTAGGTCATGAGACCCAGGTACCAGAGTACATGTCTCTAAAAAAGACAAAGTAAAAAGATAAGTGCTAAGCTATAGAAAGAAGATATATTTATGTTGCATAAATTATACAAAGTTTAATGTTAGTTGAATGTTTATAATGTTTATAATGTTCAAAGAAATTTTGTAGAATTTTATCTCTTCAGTTATATATATATATGTATATATATATATATATATATATATATATATATATATATATATATATATATATAGGGCCCATCTTTATTGCCCGCGCGGGTAGCTACCCGCCCACCCTTCCGATCACTTTTTTTCAAAAAAAAATTTCGAAATTGTAGATGACTATTTTTTCTAGCTCTCCAAACAATTTGAGTCAAAAATAATATCATTTGCCCCTCCAAAATAAAAAAACCCGTCCTTATATATATCTGCTGTATATTTTGTACAGAGTTACTTTTTTGGCCAGCAGAGTTACTTTTTTGACACAATAGTTACTTTTTTTACAGCAGAGTTACTTTCTTAGCTAGGAGAGTTACTTTTTTGGCTGCAGGGTAGCGAAAATCCATGCTACCCGCGCGGGCAATGAATGAACACCCATATATATATATATATATATATATATATATATTAGAATAATCATTCCACTTATGCTAACAACCATTTTTTTAATGTATGGCTGGGGAAAAGATAATATTAGAGAGTTAGTATGCATAAATATGCAAAACCCTAAGGTGGGAAGCCCGATTGAATTTTGAGGATGAAATTCCTATAAGGTGGGTAGAATTGTAACATCCTCTTTTTTGAGAACTTTTTTATGATTTCTTAAGTGCATAATATTCATAATCATTAGACAAACAAGATGCCATTTTATATAATTTGGATCATTCAAATGCATAGGGAGTTTTGAGAAAAAGTAGTAATATATACTACCCAAAAATTTCCACGGTTTAACTATATATCAATAATTAGTTATTTAGTACAAAAGATATATCTTTTTTTCATTATAGAGGCCTTTATGATCACCTACATGGAAAGATAAACTTCCTAGAATATTCTACGCTCAAAACACGGCATGTGGTAAAAATTTGAGTTCCTTTTAGATTGATTTGATTAGCAAATTATTTTCTCTAGATAATGGCAAGAAATGGATTTTTCCCCTTTTCTTGGATTTAAACTGATTTCCTTTGAGTTTAAATCTTTTTGGGGCATCAAACGTGGGTTCTATTTAAATGGATGCATCCATACCACCAACTCCTTCTTCAACCTCAGTCTATCGGGTATTGGACTCACGCTTCCCGATCAGCCCCAGATTCCTCCCTGTGAAAGATTGGGTTTTAGCTTAATTTTGAGGAAAAAATATCTTTTAAGGTGTGTAGGATGTGGTGGAGTGAATTTTTTAGTTATATGTAGAGTTCCAAGTTCTTGGCAAAGTTTGAGTGTTTATTGATTATTGATATTATGATTAAGACCACTAAGTTCATGCCTTTTTGGAGTATTTAATTAGATGACCAAACAATAGAGTTTTGAAACAAAATTTAGATGTGAAGTATCTTGAGTTGTATTAAAGCTATAGTTAAAATTTCATATTGTTTTGAGGTTCCTAAAAGGAGATATTGTGGTTTGAAGTCGGTTAATAATGTGCATTTTGATTGTATTAGATCAATAATTTAGCAACTTAGGCTTTGATTAGCTTGATGTCACGCAGTTGCTTTAGCCAGAATGGGGTTGGTTTTCATAGCTTGGGTTTTAGGAGTCGTTGGATATGGATGATCGGACCATCCTTGGTCATCCTCTACCTTGCAGTTAGAGCAAGGCCATGGGGAGTTGAGTGTGACGCTTATCACACCACTACTCGTCCACAACGTGGGGTGTGAGAAGAAACTGACTGAGTAGTTGATCCCAACTTGACAAGGCAGTCTTATAGGACCCAACCATTCAGTAGAGTGTGGAGGTAACATAGATCCCTCCCGATGCTCTCCCCGTCGCCATCCTTTTCACAGGAAAAATGAGAAGGAAGGAATGAATGAGGGGAACTTGAGGGTCTTTGAGTAAGGGAAAATGAAGCTCAATGCTAGGGGAGAAGAATCACAGTGTTCCATTTGGCCTTCGTGGTGTTTTTGTTGTCATTCGTACTCCAGTTTGTCAGAGATGAATATTGAGTTTGGAAGGGATGTATTGGTGTTTCCTTTTGAGTGTTGGAGCCTCAGTGGAGTTGTCGAAGACCAGGCAGAGCCAATGGAGGGTTCCGACAGAAGCTTGGATGATCAGAGGCCTTCTGCCTCTTCTGCTCTGCCACAGCAGACACAAGCAATGACGAGCTCCCCAATCTGCCCGAAGGAGCCACCAGCAGTACTGAATCCAAGAGGTCGGCGATGTGGAGGGAGAGAGGTCGAACCTCAATGGAGATCAAGCAGGTTTTAGGATCGCTAGAGGACGGCCGATTGCTCGCCGATGTCTTCCCTTATGGCGACACCCTGCGGGTCTGAATCGCAGACTCTGCAATACGTGACAGAGAGAGAGAGAGGGTCAGAGACCACATGAGAGAAAAGGCCCAGACCGGGTCCAATTTCCCAAATCAAGCCTTAAACCGACCCAACCACTTGAACAAGATCAGGCTCAGATGAGAAGTAGCGTGCCTAGAGCTGGAAATCAGGCAGGTGGGGTCGAGTTTGGGTTGGGTAATTTTAGGTTGGGTCATTATAGGTCAGAGATAATTTGGGTTATTTTTTTTCTTTCGGGTCAGGTCGGGATTAGGTCGGGTTAGCATCAGGTTGGGTCCCTTTAGGTCAATTTGTATTTTTGAGTCAACTCGGGTTCGAGCCCGGTCAATTTTGGTATAGATCGGGTTCAGGTCAAATCATTTTGAGTCATTTGAATATTGGGTTGGGTCAATTTGCACTACTTCCTCAGGATAATTTGATTTTGGGTCGAGTCATTTTTGAGTTGGATAGCAATCAAACTGGGTCTTCTTGGGTTGTGTATTTGGGTTGGGTCTCAGTTTGTTCAGGTTAGAGAGTTGGCAATCAGGCAGGTCAGTTCGGGTTTGGTCAGGGTCAATTTGGGTAGAAGATAATTGAGATTATTTTATCCTTTCATGTTGAGTCAAGTTTGTATCGATTTGGTCCCCTCAGTTCATGTTGTATTTCTGGGTCAACTTGTGTTCGGGTCGGGCTAATTTTGGTACAAGTTTGTTTAGATTCATTTATTGGGTTAGTTTGGGTTTCCATCAAATCACTCCTGGTCATTTCAATTTACACTACTTCCTGGGGCTAACTCGAGTTTACACCTAGTCATTTTGAACTGGATAGTTATCAAGTTGAGGTTGTTTGGGTTGTATATTTGTATAATCAAGTTATTTGAGTTGGACCTCATTCAGGTCACGTTGTGACTTGTGATAACGAGTAATGACTAATATGTAGCATTATTAAAAAAATGAAGAAATTTTTTTTACATGTTATTTTCTTCTTTTACTAAACGTTATTACATATATTTTCCCTTCCTTTTCCTTACTATCAAATTATCAAGCAAACTATTTCTTATTAAATAATATATCGATAAATCCATATCAAAATCTATTGTGAAACTAAAACTTGACTTCTCAGCTTCTCGCTAGTTGCTATTTGCTAGTACTCAGTCAGATTGACATTGGCTCAGGTCAGTGTTGGGTTGGATTGATTTTAGGTTGGGTTGACATTGGGTTAGTCGGTGTAGGGTCGGTTTGATATCAAGTTGGGTTGATATTGGGTTGGGTTAGTGTTGGATCAGGTTGGCATTATGTTGGGTTGGTGTTGGATGGGTTGACGTCGGGTCAGGTCAATGTCAGGTCAGGTTGATATCGAGTCGGGTCAAGTCAGTTGTGATTTTTTTGGGTAGATTCAGGTCATGCAATATCACCAATTCAGTTGTCAGATCAGGTTTAGATCTAACAATTTTGGTTCATATTGAGTTTCAAGTAAATATCAGGTCAGGTCGGGTAGGATTCGGTTTTATATTTTCTTCGGGTTTAATCAGGTCAAGTTGCGGGTAGGGCAAGTCACGTTTCTCAGGTCAGGTCAGCTTTTGCCAGCTCTAAGCACGCCCCCACATGGCCACATGGTGACCATCGATTGGCTATAGGTAATTATGAACTCAAAAATCCCCAAAAATTTGTGGATGTTCAATAATTCATAGAAATTAGTACGTTTATCTGAAAAATATAAACAAGGTATCATAATGTAAGGTATCAGAATGTTCAAAAAAATGAGTAGAATAAGATGGAACCATAATATTAGCCTTTTTATGCTTAAATTATAGTGATATAATGTAAGATATATTACACTTGTTTTAAGAGTAATAAATATCAAATAATGACCAAAAAATTACGAGAATGTATCAGTAACTCTTAAATGTGTTCTAGAATCCATGTGACATCGGATATGATCATGTTATGATATGCAATCATGTATTTTGCTTAGAATGTCTATATAGGTGTAATAACCCTAAATAAAATGCAATAAATACATATATGCTTAATAAATGATGAAATTCATAGAACACCCTCATATCAGTAATTGGAAGATAATATGTAAATCTGAGATCAATATTATACATGAAATTCATGTTATCTGAAGACGACCCTTAACACATGTGTTATAACCCTAATTTAGGTTAATGATGTAACCTAGGGTTAATATGTGGACATAATCATATGTAATCAAATAATTCCATTATGTATCTCAATTTGGAATATAAGACCAGTAACCTAATTACATGAAGATAAGACAAGTAATGATGGAAATGTCCTAATGAACAAAGTAAAACCCTAATGAATCAACTAGGATTAAAATGATGAGAATCTAATGGTATATATGTTCTCTTATCTTAATCAGGGTTGATAAGGATATAGATGATATCAGGAATATGTGATGATTAGGTTTGACCTTCTTCAAAGTATGCCATTACCTCTTACTTGGCTTATTATACAATATGCTTGCATTATATGTGTAGTAAAATACTTGGCATATGATATTTGAATGAAATGATTGTTTTTGTATGATATCTTGCTTGATTTTCCATACTTAATGCTATGAACACATGAAACATAATATATCTATTCCATTATATGAAAGCACTATATCTCTTTGGTAAGCATAGTGCTAGTGAGTGATCTATCTCTTTGGTAAGAAGATCACATGTACAATGATCTATCTCTTTGGTAAGAAGATCATAAGGCCTGAATGCATCTATCCCATTTGTTGGCAGATGCATGAGCATTAATGGAAAATGTGCCTAAAATATGTGTTCTCTTTTGTTAATGAATATCTTTGTGTGAGTATATGCTTTTTCTTATATTTGTTTATTATTGCCAAGTTCTAGTTTTATCTTATTACCAAGATATGATGAGAGGTATATAAAAGACATGTAGGCGTACTCAGTACAAAATTCTCAAAAATTGTGCTGACGTGTACCACATGTAATATTTTGTTTAGGTTGTGGACATATGATCTTGAAGACCATGATAGTTGAGAGTTGTGTGGAGAGCTGATGTATAGGTGGACCTATTGTCTTAAGATCATGTTGTTTAGAGGTAGTACATGCATATGTAATAGTTTGTTGTTCAATATGTAATATCAAATGTTGTAACAATTCATTTTATAATTATATGTTGAATGGTGAACATGTGTTGTATGGTTTTATTATTGTTCATGTGCATGTTCTGCTGCTGTTTCCTTCTGACTTCCTCTAATTTTCTTCTTCTTAACCTAGTGTGTGGTGTTTAAATTGGGATGCTCATTGAGGTGAGATTTCAATTTGGATGACACACATCAGTTTAAGATTTAGAAAATTTGGGGACGTCACACTCCCTGTGCGATTTATTGGTTCCCAATTCGAGTTTACCTTTGGCTTAGTGAGATCCATCTGCAGCATATAAGCCCCCACTCAAGCCCTAGGGTTCTACCTACCCAAAATGCCTAAATAGTGTCACCGGCCTCCTCTTGGTCGCTTGTAAGAGATTTCCATAGGGAGACTCTACCTCACTGAGACTTGGAAAAGCTTCTCTGTGCAGACCAAAACATCCCTCAAAAGTCAATTGAATCACTTTTTCCCCGACCATCTCCACCCTACTCCATTCATGATCTGAGAACTCATGTAATTGTCCTCCACCTTTGATCCATCTCCATGTAATTGCTTGTGGGCATACCATCCCTGACACACCATGAACTCCACGACAAACTTAGTGCTGATTGTGATCCATCGAGAGAACCTCGCCAACAACATGAAGCCTCATCGACAGAGGTATTGGGTGATGCTTGGATTACAAGAACTAGATGGGGTAGTTTGAGAGGAAACGCCACAGGTACTCCAACTTCTATCTAGTCCTTGCTCAAGGTTATATCTAAGAATCACCTTCACATGCTCTCCTATTGTCTACTCTGTGATGACTAGTTTGACTCTTTGTTTGACCGATTGAGCACCGCTCTATCTCCGCCTGATGATCATGTTCACATGGGTTGGTTGGAGGGTCTGGGTCCCCTTACTCCCTTTCAGATTTGATCAGTCTGCTTTCCCTTGTTCCTATTCAATTTTTTTGGCAGGTATCGTGAGTGTCTTTTGCCATCGTTTGGCCTCGAGCAAGGTACCAACAAGTACAATTTTTGTCGAATAACTCACATGTTGACTCAGTTTTCTTTGGTTTTTCTTCTTTCTTGAAATCTTGCTTGAGATCTCAATCACCCGAGGCATTGTTCATTTGCTCAAGAAGAAGAAGATACCATGCTTTAACTTATCAGTTTTTCCCTTGGATCCATGTGGTTTTACCATGTTGTGGCAGTGGCAAAGTCAACTTTTCACTTGGTTTTGGATCAACTATTGGGCTAAGCCCGCGGTTGTGAGATTTGCAACATGTGGCTAATAATCATTGGTCCAGATATGCTAAACTTGGATAAAATTTTCCAACATGGTATTACTTGTTTTGTGATTGGTTGATTCTTTGAAATATCATAACAAATTACTTGTTGATCAGAAAATTTTACAAAAATTGCTCATTGGAAAGATAATGGAATAATGAACAATTCTAAGATGGTTTTAAAGGTTGATTTGATAATTGAATTCCCACAAATCCTTAATGAACACGAAAACCCTAGAAATTGAGTTGTCTATAATTATTAATGAAGTATAATTGTTTTAACATGGTAACTAAGGTTCTATCGACCCAAGAACGTGATTAGGGTTTGTTCAACCTGAGAAGAGAAATTAGGTTTTTCTTCAAGAGAGGTAAGTGGTTCATGCCCATGAGTATTCATATTTTTTAAGACCAATGCATTTACATGTTTCTCATACAAAGCATTATGATATATGTGTTCTAATGTTCTATGCTTTTTAGAAAGTTATGCAACTAAAGTTTTCACACCTCCACAATGGTGTTCTCTCATATACCTGATATCTAAAGTAGAAATATGTTATTAGGATTTCTTAGAACAAGTAGGATTTATGAACTATGTTCATGACACAATAAAGGATCATATTCATATAAGATTTCTTAGTAATGGTTCATACTAATGAATAAGACTACAATATACTATATGCAAGTAAGATAATCATACATGATAATGTGGGAAAACATTGTACATAAGATTTCAAATAGAAATATGTTATCAAGATTTCTGGGATAGAGTAAGATCTGAGAATTAAGTGTTGCTTAGATTTCTTAGATGATTAAGAACTAAGAATTAAGTACATGATAAGATTATAAGAATAGAATGCACGAAGTAACGAGTAAGTTTTCAAGATAAAGATTATATTAAGATCAACATATACTCAGAATAGAGTTCAATGTAATATTATGAGATTATGATGTACGAAGTAATGATTAAGTTCCAAAACAATATTTTATTAAGATTCATGTTTCGAATCATAAGAGTAAGAATATGTGTAACAGATTGAATCTCAGGGTCTATTTGCAATTTACCCATGTTCATGATTTTATTTGCTTTCATGTCCTTTTGGACTTTTTCCTAAATTTTCCCTATCTTTGGTATCCTTTTTGGCCTCAATTTGAATTTGAGCATTATTTGATGATGAAATCTACATTCACCCACATTCATGTCAATGAATGGGTTTTTGCACAAATATAACAACTAAGGTGATAATTGGGGTCTAATAGTGAAAAATGGCCATTAATGAGAGATAAGTAGTAGATAATGTTAATTTAGTATGGTTATGGCTTTTTGGATAAGGAAATGAGTAATTATGTGTAATTGGATTAAGTAATGAGAGAATTACCTTCTTTTCTTTCTCTCTCCTCCAAAGTGGCAATAATATATGAAAATAGAATATAATGGTGAGATATTGCTCTTAATATTAATATGTGTTCTCAATCTCATATATTCACTCAAGGTTTCTTTAAAATAGCCCTTTTCATATTATTTCACATCTTTTAATACATTAACAAATCTATTAATGGACAAAATATGAGTTATGAGCCTCATTATGTATAAAACGAGACACTAATTATATAGCAGTGTTCTAGACTTTAATGTAGACATATGGTTCAAATTTGGAGTCTTTTGGACAATGGATGACCCTTCAAATCAAATTTATAAGTTGGAGTAAAGTGAAAGTATGGTATTTGAATCGGTTTCATTTATTTCAGGTGTAACGCTATAGCCCGGTTGATTTTCCTATCACGTGCCCAGTTCCACCTTAGACCCATCATCTGACGGTCAGGACTTGTTCCTCGCTCGATCCAACGGATGCAACGTTGTCTTCCACCTCTGTCTGTTCGCGGGCCAGTGAACAGTGGCAGCCGCTTTGGTTCCCCGACTCGTTCTCTCTCCCTCCTCCATCATTTCCACTGATTTCTTCTCTAATGGCTTCATTTCACCCTGATGCTTCAAATGAGCTATAGCTCATCTCCTCTCTCACATTGAGCGCAAAATGCCCAATCGGGGCCTCTTCCTCTTCTCCGCCATGATTTCATAAAGGGATCCAGAATCATCCTCATGCCTATTTAAGGTTGGGTAAAGCTTCCCCAAGCCACGAGCATTTCTTCTCCTCACCCAATTAGACCTCTAGCTTCCTCTTGGTCACTGGCCTCCTCATTTTTCTTCTCCAATGACGTCGACCTCCTGCTCGCACCCCCGACCACCATTGGGTCAGTTTATGCGATGGTAAGCATCGCCCACATCCATTCTTCTTCTCCCTTGTCTTGGTTTGCCTCACAATGCCCCCTACCATCATGACCTATAGGATGTCGTGGAGCTCCTACCGCCATCGTGAGTTTTCCCATTTCAGTGCTTCTCTACTGCAGAATCGTGCTTTCGACTCACTTGGCCTCCATGAACGCTTTCGAGACATTAGTAGAGCCTTGTCTCACAATTTTCAATGGTTTTTTTCCCGATTCTACTCCCCTTCTCCTTGGGTTTTTCCAATGTACTTTGGTGATGCTGAGGTCCTCTCCCAGTGGCAGGTGTTCCTCCATCTTTGCGGGACCTCAGAGACTGTGTTGACATCTTCTGTTTGCTGAGATGAGGCCTGGTGGTACGATGCAAGGCTGGAGTCAAAGCTCCAGTAGCCAGTTCGCACCATGGCTTGGCGGGAAGAAGCCTGGTCATAGAATGACCAAGGTAGCCAGGCCCCTCTAATTGAACCATTAAACTAACTTGGGCATTTTGGGCATTTTGATTTTGTTCTATTTTCTCGGTCGCGGTTTATGTATCATGTCTGTACGACCTTGTTGTCCTCACAATTATAATTAAATAATTTAACTCACAAGGTCATTTTGGTAATCTCACCCCCTCGCCCAGTCACATTTGACCGAGACCATGAGAACGCGGACCCATGACTGGGCCACACATGATTGGCCCATGTCAACGTGGGTGCAGATTTTAATTGCCTATGTAGCATTTCCTAATTTTTGATTGGTCGATTTAGTTTAATTTATATTAAATAGATCCTTGTTCAGAAAAATTCAAATATATAGTCATTGGAAAGGATTTTTAATGTAGAATCTGAATTTGTGGTTTTTGAGCCCTGTTTCCCGTTCCTTTTTTGAAGTTTATCTTGAATACCAATTTAATTATATAAAATGTTCTAAATTGATAACTAATTCATTTTAACTCCAAATTGAGAAATAAAAGGTGTTTTATTAATTAGTGAAACTCGAGAAATCCTTATGGCTAGGTTTTGAGTCCTAAATCAAAGGTTTGAAAATAAGGTCTAAAATTGGTGTTTCTTACTCTTTATGCTTTATCAATCCTATTACATGTGCTATAATTTGTAATTAGGAAAATGTGGATTTGGATACAATCTTAATGGTCAAAGTGATGAATATGAATATGCAATAAGGTATGTGGACCTATTTATGTATGCGAACCCTATGTATGAGAAAACATATAAATGTGCAATTTGTACCCTATTCCTTCAGTTGGGCTTTTATCCAACCCTAAATTCTTAATGAGGCATGTGCTAGCCTTGGAATCTTTCTATTTCCTTTATTTGGCTCTTTTATTTGATTTGAATTTCTATTGCCATTGTTGGCTCATTTATTTGGATTACTTCTTGGGTTGTGAAACCTCATTTTCTATGATGCAATATTATTTATATTTTCACTACTGCCAAGTGAATTATTCAGCATGATGTATTATTGGCCAAATAATAATTTCATGTACATGAGTACAAACCACCCATAAAGGACATGTGTAATTTCACCCTAGGGGATGTGACCACTCTCCCCTGAGGAATGTTACCACTCTCCTCATATTATATATATTTTTAGGTGTTTGGGAATGTAACCACTCTCCCTCACCTATTGGTTGAGGTCTGGTAGGTGCCTCACCCTGCATTTGTTTACTTTGTGTCATAATATCATTCATGCTATGTTGATTATTATTGTTATTGAACTATGGTAGAATTATTATTTCTTATTTAATTACTTGCCTCACACTTTTGTTTCTCTTAGTATAGTGAATCTTTTATTATGTAATGTTGTAGTTTGTAATTGTCCTTATTTCTCTTGTTTGACACATACTTTTCTCTCCTCTTGTTGGGTGATCCCAACCACCCATGTATAGGATCAGAGTGCAATCAGAAGCATGGAAAACCAACCTAAGGCTAAGAGAAAGGAGTTCAACCTTCTAGCATGGACTTAACTATATACTATGCTATTTTTATTGGAGACATGTTGATGTAGTTTTAGTCTTCCTCTATGTAGATCCTTTGTATGTATAAAGATTGTACACTGTTATTTGGAAATTTGTAATGTACTCTTTATACAATTGAATATAGTAAAAGTTTAAAATTCCATTGCTATCCAAATTGGGTTTTTTTACCATGGTTATTAGTAGAGAGGTGGATTGATTTCACTTCTTTACAACATGGTATCAGAGCCAATGGTAGTCGGAGTCTTGACTGTTTCAATTTGTCTCCTTAGTTAGAAACCCTTAACTCATATAGTATCCCTTTAGTTCACCTTAGAATTAACCCATGATAAAAGGTTGATATAGAGCCATAATAGTTTCATATTATATAAATCATTAATCAACTTTTAGGTGATTGGCCTATTAGGTAGCTACTAGGGCACGAAGTTGAAAGTGATAGTGTCTAGAAAGGGTCAGAACTTGGGGACTGGCAATATTTTTCTCCACGCCACTAGCTTGGTTTACGGGGACTCCCGAGTTCATATGACACCGGTCTGGCCTGGTCTGATACAGAATGTTCAAAATAGTTTACCATTAGGCATATTACCTCAATATTGAGTATCCTTAAAAAGCCTAATATGATGATTTGACTACCCAAACAAAATCATCCTATAATCCTAAAGTTCCTCATATGAGACTTAGATTTCCATGTTTAGGGCTAGTGTACCGTATACTAGACTTGAAGTTTTGGTAACAGTGATTAGTAAAACAATAAGTGTTGGATCTTATACATGATTTACTTAGAATCACTCTTTTACCTCTAGTTTGACTTGACTTAGTAGGTCAACTCTTTTAAGGGTGGTAGTAGTAGTACCTTGATAGATTTTGCATTGCTAATTTCAAGGACGAAATCCCTTTTTAGGGGGATTGAATCCTATACATAAAAAAATCTAGCCACTTTGGAATTAGAACCCCTAATTCTATATACAACAGATTATTGAGCTTATATGATTAGTGTTGACCAAACAAATTATAATTATAATTTAACTTGTTTGTTTATATACAAATGAATATATATTAAGTCACCTAATGAATATTTCATATGCTTGAACCCTAAAAAATGCTTGATGCACATAATAGTGAGTTACTCATCACTAATTGTGAATACGCATCAGGTTGACCATGTCCCCATAATGATATGACAAATGGAACCAACGCATGCTAAGGATGCATAACATATAATGGTCATGTTGACAAAACCCTAAGATGTAATCATCTAACCTTATATATATATATATATATATATATATATATATATATATATATATATATATATATATATATCATTAATGCCTTCGTGATACATTTGTGACATTAGGTGTCATCTTCAGTTAATATACCTTGATACATGTACCTATAGATTATAACCACCTAATCATAATTGTGATCAAGTTATCAATATATGTAAGGCATGTCACCCTGTTCCCTAGTATAGATCTCATTAATCACCTTATCTTAACTTGGTATATGCAGAAATTTATTAACAAAGTGTTTTACGTTATTCAATAAAATACATATAAAACTCAAATGTAATTAGGAGTAATTTGACTTACATAAGCATGATTATTAATTCTACAATGATTCCAAATACCTAATGTGATGTTAATCATGTAATATGAAGTGTAAATAGGAGAAGATGGTTAGTAATCACATTAATGTGAGTATGAAAGATGATGTGACAATGTGTAATATAGGTGTAAGAAATTAATGTGAAATTATTATAGGCTTAATAACTTGTTGGATAATATCATCTATTTCTTACAAAATAATTTGTGATAGTTCATGATGGTAATATGAGGATAATGGAGAATGAATTCAAGTTATTAAGTTTTTTGACCTAATATATTAATGAATTTTGAGATGACTTAATAAACCCTAATTATGCTTAAAACCCTTAATGAGATAAATAAGGGTAATACATATGAATTATGCATAATGTTGAGATATAATTATTTTGACAATAATGTGAATATAACATGACACAAGTGATAGAATAATGATGATGATGCAATTTCATAATGGAGATAATGCTAATAAGCCAAAAATGTTAATTATGTTATGTTTGATAAAAGGTAATATGAATGGTGGAAACCTTAGTGGAACTTGACTTATGTGTTAGAGCATATGAGGTACCATAAATTAGAGGTAACCACCTAGTTGCCTAATGTCAGGATGTTACGTGCTCAACCGTCCCTCTTGTTGTGATTTTGGGGGAAAAATCCTCTATAAGGGGTAGAGTGATGTAACAGACTGAATCTCAAGGTCTATTTGCAATTTACCCATGTTTAAGCTTTTATTTGCTTTCATGTCCTTTTGGACTTTTTCATATAATTTCCCTATCTTTGGTATCCTTTTTGGCCTCAATGTTGAATTTGAGCATTATTTGATGATGAAATCTATATTCACCCACATTCATGTCAATGAATGGGTTTTTGCACAAATATAACAACTAAGGTGATAATTGGGGTCTAATAATGCAAAATGGCCATTAATGAGAGATAAGTAGTAGATAATGTTAATTTAGTATGGTTATGGATTTTTGGATAAATAAATGAGTAATTATGTGTAATTGAATTAAGTAATGAGAGAATTACCCTCTTTTCTTTCTCTCTCCTCCAAAGTGAAAATAATATATGAAAATAGAATATAATGGTGAGATATTGCTCTTAATATTAATATGTGTTATCAGTCTCTAATATTCACTACAAGTTTCTTTAAAATGGCCCTTTTCATATCATTTCACCTCTTCTAATACATTAACATATGCATTAATGGACAACATATGAGTTATGATCCTTATTATGTATAAATGAGAAACACATTATATAGAAGTGTTCTATACTTTAATGTAAACCTATGGTTCAAATTTGGGGTCTTTTATACAATGGATGACCCTTCAAATCAAATTTATAAGTTGGAGTAAAGTGAAACTATGGTATTTGAATCGATTTCATTTATTTCAGGTGTAACGCTATAACCCGGTTGATTTTCCTATCACACGCCTGGTTCCACCTTGGATCCATCATCTGACGGTCAGGACGTGTTCCTCGCTCGAACCAATAGATGCGATGTTGTCTTCCACCTCTGTCTGTTCGCGGGCCAGTGAACAGTGGCGGCCGCTTTGGTTCCCCGACTCATTCTCTCTCCCTCCTCCATCATTTTGACTGATTTATTCCCTAACGGATTTGTCTCACCCCAACACTTCAAATGAGATATAGCTCATCTCCTCTCTCGCCTTGAGCACGAGACGGCCAATTGGGGCCTCCTCCTCTTCTCTGCTATGATTTCACAAAGGGATCTAGAATCCTCCTCATGACTATTTAAGGCTGGGGAAAGCTTCCCCAAGCCACGAGCATTTCTCCTCCTCGCCCAATTAGACCTCTAGCTTCCTCTTGGTCCCCAGCCTCCTCATTTTTCTTCTCCAACGATGTCGACCACCTGCTCACACCCCCGACGACCATTGGGTCAATTGATGCGATGGTACGCATCGCCCACATCCATTTTTCATCTCCCTAGTCTTGGTTTGACTAGGGATGTTGCCTACCATCGTGACCTATAGGACACCGTGGAGCCCCTACCACTATCATGAGTTTTCCCATTTCAGTGCTTCTCCACCACGAAAACTCATGCTTTCGACTCTCTTTGCCTCCATGAACGCTTTTGAGACATTAGTAGAGCCTTGTCTCACGGTTTTCAATGGTTTTTTATCTCAGTTCTACTCCACTGCTCCTTGGGTTATTTCGGTGTTCTTTAGTGATGTTGAGGTCCTTTCCCGGCTGCAGGTGTTCCTCCGTCTTTGTCGGACATTAGAGATTGTGTTTGCATCTTTCATTTGCTAAGATAAGGCTTGGTGGTGTGATGTGAGGCTAGAGTCAAAGCTCCAGTAGCCTGCACACGCCATGGTCATAGAATGACCAAGGTAGCCATGCCCCTCTAATTGAACCATTAAACAGACATGGACATTTTGATTTTGTTTTATTTTCTTGGTCGTGGTTTATGTATCATATCTGTATGACCTTCTGTCCTCGCAGTTTTAATTAAATCATTTAACCTACAAGGGCATTTTGCTATGGCTCAGACACATTTGACCAAGACCAAGAGAGCACGGACCCTCGATTGGGCCACAAATGATTGTCCCATGTCAGCGTTGGTGCGAATTTTAATTGCCTATGTGGCATTTTCCTAATTTCTGATTTGTTGATTTAGTTTAATCTATATTAAATCGATCCTTGGTCAGAAAAATTCGAGTAAATAATCGTTGGAAAGGACTTTCATTGTAGAATCCAAATTTGTGGTTTTTGAGTCCTATTTCGCATTCCTTTTTGAAAGTTTATCTTGAACACCAATTTAATTATATAAAATGTTCAAAAATTGATAACTAATTCAATTTAACTCCAAATTGAGAAATAAAAGGTGTTTTCTTTATTAGTGAAACTCAAGTAATCCTTTTTGCTAAGTAATTCATTTTAACTCCAAATTGAGAAATAAAAGTATTTTTGAGTCCTAAATCGAATGCAAATAAGGTCTAAAATTGGTGTTTCTTACTCTTTATGCTTTATAAATCCTAATACATGTGCTATAATTTGTAATTAGGAAAATGTGGACTTGGATACAGTCTAAATGGTCAAAGTGATGAATATGAATCTACAATAAGGTATGCGGACCCTATTTATCTATGTGAACCCTATGTATGAGAAAACATATAAATGTGCAATTTGTACCCTATTCCTTCAGTTGGGCTTTTATCCAACCCTAAATTCCTAATGAGGCATGTGCTAGCCTTGGAATCTTTCTATTTTCTTTCTTTGGCTCTTTTATTTGATATGAATTTTTATTGCCATTGTTGGATCATTTATTTGGATTACTTCTTGGGTTGTGAAACCATATTTGCTATGATGCAATATTATTTATATTTTCACTACTGCCAAGTGAATTATTCAGCATGATGTATTATTGGCCAAATAACAATGTCATGTACATCAGTACAAACCACCCATAGAGGACATGTGTAATTTCTCCCTAGGGGAATGTAACCACTCTTCCTTGAGGAATGTGACCACTCTCCTTGTATTATATATATATATATATATATATATATATATATATATATATATATATGTCGGTGTTTGGGAATGTGACCACTCTCCCTTACCTATAGTTGAGGTCTGGTAGATGCCTCACCCTTCATTTGTTTATTTTCTGTCATAATATCATTCATGCTATGTTGATTATTATTATTGTTGAACTATGGCATAATTCTTATTACTTATTTGATTACTTGCCTCATATTTTTGACTCTCTTATTATAATGAATCTTTTATTATGCAATGTTGTAGTTTATAATTGTCCTTATTTCTCTTTCTTGACACATACTTTTCTCTCCTCTTGCTGGGTGATCCCAACCACCCAAATATAGGATCAGAGTGCAATCAGAAGCATGGAGAACCAACCTAAGGCTAAGAGAAAGGAGTTCAACCTTCTAGCATGGACTTAACAATAAACTATGTTGTTTTTGTTGGAGACATGTTGATGTAGTTTCAGTTTTCCTCTACCTAGATCCTTTGTATGTATAAATATTGTACACCCTTATTGGGAAATTTGTAATGTACTCTTTATACAATTGAATATAGTCAAAGTTTAAAATTCCACTGCTATCCAAATTGGATTTTTTTACCATGGTTATTAGTAGAGAGGTGGTTTGATTTCACTTATTTACTCCTTATTATGTATAAAACGAGTTTATAATTATATAACAATGTTCTGGACTTTAATGTAGACCTTTGGTTCAAATATGGAGTCTTTTAGACAATGGATGGCCCTTCAAATCGAATTTATAAGTAGGAGTAAAGTGAAACTATGGTATTTTAATCGATTTCATTTATTTCAGGTGTAACGCTATAGTTTGGTTGATTTTTCCTGTCACACGCCTGGTTCCGCCTTGGACCCATCATCCGACGGTCAGGACTTGTTCCCCGCTCGATCCAACGGATGTGACATTGTCTTCCACCTCTGTGTATTTGTGGGCCAATGAACAGTGGCGGCCGCTTTGGTTCCCTAACTCGTTCTCTCTCTCCCTCCTACATCATTTCGACTAATTTCCTCTCTAATGACTTTGACTCGCTCCGACACTCAAATGAGCTATACCTCATCTCCACTCTCGCCTTGAGCATGAAATGTCCAATTGGGCCTTCTTCCTCTTCTATGCTATGATTTCATAGAGGGATTTAGAATCCTCCTCATGCCTATTTAATGTTGGGGAAAGCTTCCCCAAGCCACGAGCATTTCTCCTCCTCTCCCAATTAGACCTCTAGCTTCCTCTTGGTCCCCGACCTCCTTGTTTTTTTCTCCAACGACGTCGACCACCTACTCGCACCCTCGACCACCATTGGGTCAATTGATGTGGTGGTAAGCATCACTCACATCTGTTCTTCATATCCCTACTCTTGGTTTGCCTTGTGATGCCCCCTACCATCATGACCTATAGGACGCCATGGAGCTCCTACCTCCATCATGAGTTTTCCCATTTCGGTTCTTCTCCACCACGGAAACTTGTGCTTTTGATTTGCTTGGCCTCAATGAATGCTTTCGAGACATTAGTAGAGCCTTGTCTCACAGTTTTCAATGGTTTTTTATCCCAATTCTACTCCCCTACTCCTTGGGTTTTTCCGGTATGCTTTGGTGATGCTGAGGTCATTGCCCGGCGACAGGTGTTCCTCCATCTTTGCCAAACCTCAAAGATTGCGTTGGCATCTTATATTTGATGAGATGTGGCCTGGTGGTGCGATGCGAGGCTAGAGTCGAAGCTCCAGTAGCCTAGTCGCACCATGGCTTGTCTGGAAGAAGCCTAGTCATAAAATGAACAAGGTAGCCATGCCCCTCTAATCGGACAATTAAACTAACATGGGCATTTTGGGCATTTTGATTTTGTTTTATTTTCTCAGTCGTGGTTTATGTATCATGTTTGTATGACCTTGTTGTCCTTACAGTTTTAATTAAATCATTTAACCCGCAAGGATATTTTGGTAATCTCGCCCCCCTCTCTTAGTCACAGTTGACCGAGACCATGAGAGTGCAAACCTGTGATTGGAACACACATGATTGTCCCATGTCAGTGTGCGTGCGAATTTTAATTGCCTATGTGGCATTTTCCTAATTTTTGATTGGTCGATTTAGTTTAATTTATATTAAATTTATCCTTGGTCAAAAAAATTTGAATAAATAGTCATTGGAAAGGATTTTTAGATTCTATTTAATTATATAAAATGTTCTAAAATTGATAACTAATTCATTTTAACTCCAAATTGAGAAATAAAAGGTGTTTTCTTAATTAGTGAAGATCAAACAATCCTTTTGGCTAGGTTTTGAGTCCTAAATTGAAGGTTTTCAAATAAGGTCTAAAATTGGTGTTTCTTACTCTTTATGCTTTATAAATCCTAATACATGTGCTATAATTTGTAATTAGGAAAATGTGGATTTGGATACAATCTAAATGGTCAAAGTGATGAATATGAATCTACAATAAGGTATGTGGACCCTATTTATGTATGTGAACCCTATATATTAGAAAACATATAAATGTAAAATTTGTACCCTATTCCTATAGTTGGGCTTTTATCCAACACTAAATTCCTAATGAAGCATGTGCTAGCCTTGGAATCTTTCTATTTATATTCTTTGGCTCTTTTATTTGATTTGAATTTCTATTGCCATTGTTGGCTCATTTATTTGGATTACTTCTTGGGTTGTGAAACCCCATTTGCTATGATGCAATATTACTTATATTTTCACTACTGCCAAGTGAATTATTCAACATGATGTATTATGGCCAAATAACAATGTTGTGTACATGAGTACAAACCACCCATAGAGGGCATGTGTAATTTCACCCTAGGGGAATTTGACCACTCTCCCCCAAGGACTGTGACCACTCTCCCTCACCTATTGGTTGAGGTCCGATAGGTGCCTCACCCTGCATTTGTTTATTTTATGTCATAATATCATTCATGCTATGCTAATTATTATTGTTGTTGAACTATACTAGAATTCTTATTTCTTATATGATTACTTGCCTCATACTTTTGACTCTCTTAGTATAGTGAATCTTTTATTATGGAATGTTGTAGTTTATAATTGTCCTTATTTCTCTTTCTTGACACATACTTTTCTCTCCTCTTGCTTGCTGATCCCAACCACCCAGGTATAGGATCAGAGTGCTCATCAGAAGAATGGTGAACCAACCTAAGGCTAAGAGAAAGGAGTTCAACCTTCTAGAATGGACTTAACTATATACTATGTTGTTTTTGTTGGAGACATGTTGATGTAGTTTTAGTCTTCCTCTACTTAGATCCTTTGTATGTATAAAGATTGTACACCATTATTGGGAAATTTGTAATGTACTCTTTATACAATTGAATATAGTCAAAGTTTAACATTCCACTGCTATCCAAATTGGACTTTTTTTTCATGGTTATTAGTAGAGAGGTGGGTCGATTTCACTTCTTTACAATATGAGAACAAAATTCTTTAAGATTTAAGCTCGCATGAATGGATTAATGTTCATTTTGAGATCAGATCTAATAAGACTTTTAATTGATTGAGTTATTTTGTCATAAATCATATTTGAGATATTTGGTACTTAAGTTATTTATATATACTTGGTGTTTCTATATTTTGATCATATTATTTTCTTATGCCTTTAACTCAAATGTCAAAGTATGATATCGAATTATGTTAAGTCCTCATGTTACAACATAGATTCAGATTAAGATTTATCAGGTGAGAAGAATATTGGATTTTAGATCTCAAGTAAGATTATGTTTAGAATTAAAGAACAGAGATACAAATATAGAGATAATATATCTGATTCACAGATAGGAATTAAGAACATATTGAGATCCAAGATAAGATTATGAACAAAGATAGAAAATGACATCAGAACATTAATAATACATTATATAATAAATCCTCATTCAGAGAGTCGCAGGATGATTCAGAGGCATATGTTTCTAATTCAGAGGAGTGTTTAATCCATTTTAGAGGATACTTTAGTGTCAGCAGAGGGCACATTGTGTCAGCAGATGGTGCGTTGCACCATAGAGGACATCTCGGCGTCAATAGAGGGCATGTTGTGCCAACAGAGAGTGTGTTGCACCATAGAGGACACTTTGGTGTCATAGAGGAGGACTTATTGTATAATGGTGGACACAATTAGATAAATGTCAGTAAATAAAAGATATAATAATTCATAGCATGTATGTAATCTCATTTATGAGTATGAGGAAAGAGATTAAGATAAGAGAGACATGACTCGGGCCCTTTGTGCAAGTCATGTGTCCCAGGCACCAGATTGCATGCCTATCCAGATACATAACCCAAGCCCAGAGTGCAGGTTATGTGACCTAGGCACCTACATGCAGGTCATGAGACCCAAGCACCAGAGTACAAGTCTCCAAAAAAAGATAAGACCTAATCTAAAGAAAGAAGATATTTTTATGTTTCAAATCTTATAGAATGTTTAATGTTAGTTTCATGTTTATAATATTCAAAGATATTTTGTAGCATTTTATCTCTTCAGTAATATATATATTAGAATACTCATGCCACTTACGCTAACAACTATTTTTCCAATGCATAGTTGGGGACGAGATGACCGCATGTGAGGAGCATGAGCAAAGTAGATTCTAGAAACTCAAGCACAAGGATAGTGTAAAATAAGATCTGTTGGGGTGACAACTATAAGATGATCCTCAAGTTTATAGACTAAGCTATATGTTTTAATGTATAGAATTTTTAGAGTAGAGATTCAAGATGTTAAATGAATTTTCCATGTACTGACATTTATGTTCCTTTTGTAAGAATAATTATGAGAATGTTTTAATACTTCAGTTTGTGTGATTGATTATAATATTTTTATGAATGTTAGTTTTATGTAATTCCCCTTTTAGTACACAAGTTATAGATAACCTATGTTGCTTATTCCATGTGCATGTGTGTACTTAGGGACGGTGTTATAGGATCCATCATTGTCAATCGTATTTCCAAACACACAGTTGTCCATCACTCTTATTTTACATTGTGTTTTCTATCCGGGGCATTGAGTAAATTCTACCAACTATTTATTCACACTGAGAAAAATTGTTGCGATGAGTCATCAACATTGAGCCATCAACGATGAACCCAACCATTTTGCCAAAAACTGCAATAGGCCACCAAGTAATTGTTGATATTCATCACCCTACCATATTTCATAAATGATTTCTTACAACCTTCATCATTGAAAATATACTCTCAATCGATAAAATTGTAATGAAAAAAAAAGATAGTGTTTGTAAGTTTGATGGAATCTGGAAGGGAACAATATACTAAAACATCTATCAAGAAAAATAAAGCAACTATTTTATTTCTAGTTATTATTATATTTGAAAACATCAATATTATTTGCTCCTTAGGTGTAACATGTAAAAAATAATGTAACCATGCTTATATTTTAAGATTCTTTTGATAGTAGTGTTGGTTTATTATTTGCTTTGATATACATATATATATATATAAATATATATATATATATATATATATATATATATATATATAAATATATATATATATAGTCAGCCTAGAATACACTCAAATGTATCTGGCGCAGAATACACTCAAGTAGTCTTTTATGATGAAATAATTCTTTTAAAAATTTAATCTATTGATCTTCTTAAATATCTTTTGAATAGCACATATATAAAATTTAAGCCTATTTAGACATTTATAGGTCATGTTATGAAGACCATAAGAATTATGCATTTCAAATTAGTTTCGTCCGTCGATTTTGTTGTCCTCAGATGAGTGACTTACACTTATCCAAATGGGCTCAAAATTCTTATGAAGCCTAATTATAATATGCCAATGAAGATCAATGGATTACATTTGATAAAAAGATAGTCTTGATATGCAAACACAACTTGAGTGTAGTGTATGATCTGTACACTCGAGTGTATTCTAGCCTGACTCTATGTATTTGAGTCAGGTTAGAATATACTCGAGTGTATCCAGAGAAGAATACACTCAAATAGTTTTTCTTGATGTAATATCTTTTTTAAAAATCTAATCCATTGATCTTATTAAACATCTTGTGAATAGCTCATATATAAAATTTCATACAATTTGGACATTTATAGGTCATGTTATGAAGACCAAAAAAATTATGCATTTCAAATTAGTTTTCTGTGTTAAATTTGTTGTCCTCAGTTGAGTAACTTACATTTATTCAGATGGACTCAAAATTCTTATGAAACCATATTATGGTATGACAATGAAGATCGATGGGTTACATTTGATAAAAAAATAGTCTTGATATGTAAAAACAATATATATATATATATATATATATACTCCTGCACGGTGATATATAATTCAATGACGTAGCTAACACCGTATTCCTTCACGGTTAATTGATCCTTTCACCAGACATCGGATTATGCTTTCTATGTTGTAGATAATGTCTGAGAGTCGATGGTCGCTTCATGCTGGTGGTGCCTCTTCCACGCCCACAAACGAAGATGTAGAGATGAATTCGATAAAGGGAGGTCAGAGAGACACGCCTTCACGAGGAATCATACCTAGCTCTTTCTGGGAACCTTTAACAAGGCATCCGCAGGCACCTACAATGAGAAGACGTTCAAATTCAAACACTGAGGGAGATTGCATTGCTCAACTTCTCGATATGCTCCTTGTGATAGATGGTATTTTAACCTTGACTACATCGCTCTTTGCTGACGTTGAGAGTCCAAGCGAGCCAGAGTGTGGCACGGTGGGCATATTAAACTGGCTAGTGTGGGGTGGGATGGATGAGGAGGTGTGGCAAAATGAGGTATATTCATAGACTGCTCTTTTCTCGGATCTAATTCTATAACGGGGTACTTTTCGTCCTCTTTTTTAGTATGCTCCGCGAAGGCCACTATTATTTGTAAGACAATGGTAACCATTAATTTAGATTTCCCAGACTAATATGCTTTGCATCTTAATCCAGATCCTGCTTTCAGGATGGTGACTCAAGCAGTATTTAGCAACACGACTACTCACTTTACCATATTAGTCTAAAATACGAGATTGACAACCGATAAACTTTTACACATTTCTCATACTCATCTGCCATTACCCAACTGATATTATCCATAAGATCAATTTTACATGTTAGTTCTTCCTAGATGCAGGATCGGCATTTAAACTAATCGCATTGCCTAACAGAGTCTAAAGAATATATATATATATATATATATATATATATATATATATATATATATATATATATATATATATATATATATATATATATATATATATCTGTGTGTGTGGGGGGAGGGTAGTTTTGGAACACTGTCTCACAGAAAATATCTCATGAAGCCAAGGCATCTTTGAGTAATAGTAAGTCTTTCAATCCTTGTATTTTTTTGAATCCTATATATGAAAAAAGCCCCATTATTAGAACTTTATTGTTTTCTTCCTCCAATTAGTTTTATCTTTCAGCTTGATGCAAGTTCATATAAGGATTTATTTATGGATATTTTTTTAATAAAGTTGTTAAACCATGATTATTCACTTGAGGCATTAGTTATATTGTTCACTGCAAACATTTTATTTTATTAATAAAACAATCAATTATAGTCGATAAAAAATGAAGTAGATTTAAAAATATTTTTTTGTTTCTTTCTTACACAAATTCTCATAATTTGACATTACAAAATTGGATAGCGTTAATATTTCTAGAGAATAAATTATGAACTCAAATTATGAGTTGGACATTTAGCACAATTTGTTTTGACTACTTTATTTATTAACAAAAAAATTAGACATGTTTATCTTAGCATATATTTAGCAAAAGTTGATTTCATGGGTTAATTTGGTGTAAATTGAAATATTTTAGTCAATTAAATACCTTAATGACCACTAATATCTTAAATATCGACAATTTGAATAAAAATGGTAAATTAAAATTGCAAGTTAATATGTCTTTGTTGCTAATAATTAAAAATATTGACAAAATTGTATTCTTTTAGTAATGTTATGACATATGTAATATATTAACATATAGTGTGATTCAGATCACATATAAATAATATATTCAGGTTTTCTTCTAACTTTTGAAAAAATAAAGTTTGAATTAGAACAATTTTTTCCCCTTAAAAATAATTAATATACATAATCACATTGTTTATATCTACCTCAAAATTTATGTTGAGATTAAATAACCTCAAATCCAAGACTAGCTTACAGAATATAAGGATTCATGCAGTCAAACATAAATGAGCCTTTTATGACTATAATGATTGAGATTGGATAAATTTTAAGAAAAGATCGAAGTATTTACCACTTCTATTTTGGAAGAGTCATATTTCTATTTCCATCTTTATAAAGTATGAACTATAAGCATTGACATATGTTTTAGTGGAAACAAAGTTTATCTACTCCAAGAACACCACTACTATCATTTTCTAATAGGAGTTTCCCAAGTTAGGCTTGATTGATATACCCGTATCGGTGAATCAGAATTGAGTCTAACATATTATACTGAAATCCTTTTTATAACTACACTTTTCATAAACATATAAATTTGAGAAAATGTTAAACAAGACCATGAATTTAAACTATAAACATTTTTCTCTTTTAAAAACTACATTGGTGTATAAAATTGAAAACTTTTAATTTATTATTGCAGTCCGTTTTTAAATGTGTACTCTTACAATGACAATGGTTTAGTTTAAAGTCTTTCACATATAATGCCTAAATTTATAATAAATTTTATTTAAGAATCTCAATATCAATATTGGATACACATAAAAGAACACGATAAATATATAATTTGGTAATATTATGTTATTGATTTATATTTTGTTCATTTATGATTCGATTGTAAGTATTTTTCAATATTCATTTCGCATGTATAAGTAATCACCCCTAATAAGAATATTTCTAATAATTGTCATGAAATATGCCTCAACATTATACTACACATATTTATTATGACAAAAATCAAGAAAATTCCTAATTATTTTTTTTACCTATAACATGTTATTTCATAAAAATGCATTATGGTTTTTTACAATGTTATAACTTTGTTATCAATTAGAAAACTTGTGTGGTACCATATCTTTTATTTGATAACTTAGCATGGACTAACATGAAAAGAATATGAGAATATGTAATAAATTTCTTAATGAAAAAGCTGAAATGTTTATACTTAACGGAGTGACAAACATTTGAATCATTTTTAACTCAAAAAGTTATCTACAACTCAAATCAAGTGCCCTCCTTGTGGCTGATTTTCTTGAGGTACATATAATAATTGTTAAATTGAGAGCCACAATGATAAAAATGGTTCTTATGACTATAAAAATAATAGGTACCATTATTAAGTTTTTGTTTCTTTGAAAAGTTACATCAAATGTGGAAGTTGTTAATCAGAAATCTATTATCAACTCACTATAACAAAAAATTCAAACTAAAAATGTTTGATATATTTGTCTAAATAGTTTAAACATAATGAAAAACATATTGGATAGTTAGTAAATTTCTTATTACGTAATAGCATGTACACTTAAAAAAAGATAAGAAATGTATTCCTTTTTTTTGGTCCTTAATTGATTCCCTTGTTTAAAATAAATTCTAACATAAAATTGATCTTTTCCTTGATAGTTAATTTGTTACATTTTTACAAATGAAACAAATGAAGGGAATGTATAGACTACATAGACACACAATATGGTTGCCTTATATGTGTATTTTTTTCTTAGAAACATAGTTTAATTTCTCTACAACTAATTGAGATATGTTTTACTTTATTTTTTCAAATAATGATCATCATACAATAAGAAAAGTTCTAGCGACATTTAGTAGAGCATGTGAATTAAGTTCATGAATTTAATAGATGAATTTGAAGTTGCATACATAATGAAATTTATGTCCATACATGGTTCAAAGTAGTATTAGGACCTTTGTGAAGATTTTTAGGAAGAATTTGGAAAATAAACTATATCAACAATCCTTACATGAAGCAAGATGTTGGTAAAATTATTAAGCACATTAACTCATTACATGTTTTAAAGTATCTTTATGTAGTCAACTATTCTTCTTTTATAGAAAACTCAACATTATAAATAGAGCACCATGATACTATCATGTAAATGAGAAGTGAGAAATGGAACAATGATAATAGACATGATGATCATAACAACAGTTATATAATAATAGATATGCTTATAAGTATACATTCATCCTACTGAACTCTTTCTATTGGATAGTATTGGAGAGTTAATGACATAACTTGATAAATAACATTGACTTTGTGTTCTTTATTGAAATATGAATAATGATGTACATATATCAATAGTGGTCAATTTTGGCTATATCTCAAAAGAAAATTGTTTATAATGGAATTAAAATCTATGTATATCATGTATTTATTCCAACCAAAGTACGGATAGAAACAAATTACCATTTTTTCTTAATATCTACATACTACCAAATTTTATATGAACTCACTAGGAAAAAATAGTTCTACCAAAAAACTTAACAAATTGTTTTCTATGTTGATTGAATGGCACTCTTCTTACTAAATAGTAAAGGAAAGATAAAGAGATAACTAGGTAATAACATTGACCTTCATACTAAAAGACAAAAAACAATTTTTTTTCTTTATAAAGATATGCATACATCATTGGTTATCAATTTATACTATATTCCCTAAAAGATGTTGGTAGTTGAATTAGAATGTATGTATATGAAGTATTATTCCATTATAAGAATTCATAGAAAAAAAACATCAATCTTTCAAAAATATCAACATATTTTGAGAGTGCCCATGAACTCACTAGGAATCGAAAAGTTGTTTCTGAAAATATACCTTAGCTACTCCTCTTCCCACCTCACTTCCCACCTCATCATTAAAAGAATGCATCAAACATATACCTCACCTATCCACTTTTCTTTATATTAAAACAAAAAGAAAATGACAATCTCACCCATGTTGATGACGAGAGGCGTTCATTTAAACACTAGATGCCATGAAGGAGATCCATGTCAGATATTGAACTTTGAAAAAAAGATAAATTATATCACAACTCCTTGAGTATTCAATTCAAAGTATTAACATTCAACTTTCACTCTATCATTAAGCTACAACTATAATGACAGATTGATAATTTAATGATACAAAGTAATTTTGATAATTAATCATATAAAAGTGTTTTGATAGAGTATACACCCATAATTTTATGTATAGTCCAAATATTTTCTATAATTGTAATTACCAAAATTTTGGACCAACTTTAACTCAAACAAAACTCATCATGAATGATGATGAAAATCAATTGTAATTGATTGACATGCATAATAGCATTTGCTAATTTTTTTATACATGAGAATTTCCAAATTCCAATCATCTAGAAACTATAACTCAGCCTTATTATATAAAATAACTATAATAACTTTTCAATGTTATTTATGGGGATGTAGTTGTTACAAGACAAGAATATGTTATACTCTCATGCATCTTACTTTTTCCGCTAAAAGTGAACTAAATTTGAATTACAAAAACTTGATACTCTTAAAATACTTTATACTTTTTCTAAATATAAAACCACAACCACATAAATATTATTCATTCTGAAATATATTTTTATGCTTCATATATTTACTCATATCAAGAAAGACAAACCAAAATTAACTAATGTTTCTAGTTTACACTATAACAACAATTTCATTATTTGTGTTAACAATCACCAAGTGAAGTTATTTTAATTTTTTTGAAGTTATTTCATTTGCTAAGAGAATATAATTGGATGCAATTATAACTACATGAGTTTGGTTAATGCTGGAAATTGGGGATTTAAGTGACAAGATATGTTGATGTTGATTCCATAAACATGTGAGAAATGAAATTAAATATTATTAAACATGACAAAAGGCTGAAGACGTCTACACACATTCTGCACCATATTTTTCTATAGAATTAAATACATACTTGTTTAGGATGACAAGTATCTAGATCTTTTGATATGTATTTTTCTTCAGTTACAATAAGGGTAGGAAGATGTAGTAAATGAGAATGACTTTATGTAGTTTTTCTATATCTTTAAAATCTAATAATGTCACAAATATTGTGATTGAGAATGTCCTAATTATCAATTTTGAAAATTGGAGTTAAGACAATTTAATTTATTGGAACACATAACATGCTTCTGTTTCAAACAATAAGAATGAAAAACATTCTCACTACCTTAAAAAAGAAAGTCAAAATAGTATTAAAACTCTTAGTTTTTGTGTACTCATTTTTCTACAAAAATCATGATGATACTTACAAAATTATGAAAAAGACGAAAAATATTGAAATGTGCAACATAATTAAAGTCACCATTAGTATTATAAGTGATAAGAAAGATCTCAAATTCATCTGAATGTTCAATGTGGAATACGTTATCATGAATGAGATTCATGATTTTATTGATGCAAAAAATGGATTTAACATTATGGGAATGTTAAAGACAATATAACACTAATCAAATCATGTCATTGTACTTCTCATGACTATGTAATTATGAACAAAAGGATCCAAACAATGAAGACAAAAATACTATAAAAGATAGTCAAACATGAAGTAGTGTATAATTCTAAACAATAAAAAAATTTAGTGATAGTCTTTTCTTAAATTTTTACTATAACAATTATGAGCAAACAATATATTTATAAGGTTTTTCCCATAATTTTTAATTTATTCGTAGAAGCACATACAAAGTATGTGCATTTACTAGTGTGTGTGTGTGTGTGTTTGTGTGTATATATATATATATATATATATATATATATATATATATATATATATATATATATATATATATATATATATATATATATATATATATATATATATATATATATATATATATATATATATATATATATATAGAGAGAGAGAGAGAGAGAGAGAGAGAGAGAGAGAGTCAGGCTAGAATACACTCGAGTGTACAGATCGTATGAATACACTCAAGTGTGTTTGCATATCAAGACTATTTTTTTAAAAAATATAAACCATTGATCTTCACTATCATACTATAATTAGGCTATATACAAATTTTGAGCCTATTTGGATGAGTGTAAGTCATTCATCCGAGGGCAACAAAATCGACGCACAAAACTAATTTGAAATGCATAATTTTTGTAGTCTTTATAACATGACCTATAAATGTCTAAATGTGCTCAAATTTTGTATATGAGCTATTGACAAGATATTTAAAAAGATCAACAGATTAGATTTAAAAAACATTGCTTCATGAAAACTACTTGAGTGCATTCTGCTCTGAATACACTCGAGTGTATTCTAGCCTCTCTCTCTCTCTCTCTCTCTCTCTCTATATATATATATATATATATATATATATATATATATATATATATATATATAGAGAGAGAGAGAGAGAGAGAGTCAGGCTAGAATACACTCGAGTGTACAGATCGCACGAATACACTCAAGTGTGTTTGCATATGAAAACTATTTTTTGCAAAATGTAAACCATTGATCTTCACTGTCATACTCTAATTAGGTTACATGCAAATTTTTAGCCCGTTTGGATGAGTGTAAGTCACTCATCTAGGGGTAACAAAATCGACGCACGAAACTAATTTAAAATGCATAATTTTTGCGGTCTTTATAACATGAACTATAAATGTCCAAATGGGCTCAAATTTTGCATATGTGCTATTCACATGATGTTTAAGAAGATCAACGGATTAGATTTTTCAAAAAAATACTGCATCATGAAAAACTACTTGAGTGTATTATGCTCTGGATACACTCGAGTGTATTCTAGCCTGACTCTATATATATATATATATATTATACATGTAATTTTTTTTTTTTGAAACCATACATGTAAATTTTTATGATTACGTATTAACATTAATATCAAAAATCTAACTCATGTGTAACACTTATACCTTCATTCCGCATATACCATGCACATACCCGGGCCAAACACGTATCACGAACCACTCTTTGGGACGTTGAGAACTATAGAAAATAATGTAATTCAGATCGTACTCAGTCTACACTGCAGTCGTAGATTTATCATCTTGTGAAAGTTTAGGCCTAAGTCAGTTTTACAGTTGGAGTTGACGGCTGTTAGATTTTCGGGAAGCAGGTCACAGCAGGGATGGTTATCTAAATTTTTCGAAAAATGGGAGTTTCCTGTAATTTAGGGTAAAGGCAGGGGGGGTTCAGGAAATTGAACTCTAATGAAAACGCCTGCTGATATGTGTTAACTGGGACATGAGTTCGACGTTGATGCTTATCCAATGATATCGAAACAAAGATGGTCCTTATCAAAAAGTTCCTACTCGAAACCCTAAAAAGTAGAGTTGTTGAAAGTACATCAAGCTCGAGTCATTGGTCAATGCCCTCAACTAACAGTACGTGTTAGAAACTGTGCAGATACTTAGTTGTGCTATCCTATATAATATAAAGCGCAATAACAACAGGAGAAAGTATTCTCGAACAAGAAGCTGGCAATACTACGCGGCTATCAGAGGAACCTTGTAATGTAATGGTGAAGCACGTTCCTGACATAATTCATGTATATAGACGCGATTAAGGACCTATTCACTAGCCAGTGAGCAAAGTGGAAGGCCTAAACCAAATGACATTTCTTAATAATTAAACAGGAATGGAAGACACCAGATCCAACTTGCTGAATAGAACAGTTTTCTATAAAGCATGCTAGCTTAAGCTTTTATAACTTCAACTGAAACCACGTTCATGTAATGAATACTTTCTAGAAAGTTGGGCAGATTCAGCTTCGACTACAGAAAAGAAAAGGGTTTGCATGCATGCGAATGCCAATTTCACATCATTAAAATTGCTCTGAGAACGAGAACTAGATAAAAGAATAACATATTAGTGTGGATAACGAACTGGCGGAATCATTGACAAAGCCATATCTACATTCTCTACAGAGTTGACAATGGTGTAAGAAATAACTATTTCAATGGATAACCGCCCCTTTTTCAGCTCTGCAGTCTCATTAGGCCGTAACCGCGCTGATGTGATTATGAGTTTAAAAATCTTGTCATGGTATGTGCAGTTTGGCAAAAAGGGGAGGTTAAAAAGCACACTGAAATCTCTGTAATTCACTTTTGTGAAAATGTGTGTGCCTATATTCATGTAGTTTTCGTTTTGCTGCTTGACATGTATTATTGTAGTTTCGTGTACATTTTTTAATGTTTTACAATATACATACACAAAATTTTAATGTTGGTACATTATTTAGTTTGATGTTTAGTGATTTTTAATTGTTAATTACAGTTTTCCAGATCAAAATGCACAAATAATCAGGCGTGGATGTAATTATTTATTTTTTAAACAACAGTTGTAGATCGTATGAATATGGTATGCATTTTTTTCTTAATGTTATGCAATTACGCTTTTCTTTACATGGCAAACTAGCCGAGTTACGCTACCCACAGTCGTCACATGTATACCCGCCCACATACTTGATTCTCGGGAGCCTGCAAGGGTCTAATTTCAACCGTTTTCTCTCATAAAAATTAACTCCACATCAATTAACTCCATACAGAGGCCGTAGAGTGTCTGAATTCTCTCCCCACTCCTCTCTCAACTTCTAATTTTTGAAAATTCATTTTCTCTTTTATAACAACTCTCTCCAGCTTCATTCCACCCCACCAACATTCATGTACTAGTACAGTACGTTCGCTTTCCAGCTCTCACCAAAATATAGTCTCGTATTGTAAGCTCATACTGCACATCTCGTATTGTACGTCTAAATAAATTGTCAAATGATGTTAGTATTGTATGCCTCGTACTGGGATATAGTATGCGGTTTATGGAGGTATTATATGTAGTTAGTATTGTACTTTTTGTACAATGTATCTGTTAATAATATAATTCTTCTACGTAATTTTGACAAATGATGTTATTATTGTATGTCTTGTATTGTACATCTTGTATTGTACGTATTATAGATACAAATATCTTACGGGACCGTGGTAACAAGATTTGAGGAATACATGTAATATACAGTAGTTAGTACAATATGTGTTGTACTGTACATACGGTACATCTTGTACTGTACATAAAAATTGAGTTAAAAATGATAATGATTATACATGATCAAATATTGAAATATATAATATTGTGTAAAATATTATATATATGATTAAAATTTAAAAGCTATATTGTTGTGTGTATATAACGATATTAGACGCAACATATAAAATAAGTTATAATAATAATATCAACAAATGTGTGTACAATACTTATATTTTTATAAATGAATCTGGACTGGAGAGAAATCAGAAGGCAAGAGAGATTTTTGAAAAAATAGAGGGTTGGCAATGAACAAAAAATTGAATTTGAATGATTACGTAATCTCAGATGGAACAAATATCAAAAATAAAATATGTGGGGAAGTGGATACAATAATTGCACTTTGCATGTGTTTTGCATGAGTTTTACATGGACAATAATACCAAAGAGCACATGCAAGTGGGATATCTCTAGGATGCAACAAATCTCACTTTTTCCCATACACTGGGTATGTCAGCGGGTGGATAAGTTACTGTGTCTAGAATTTTTCCAACTTTTAGAGTCAGAATTCACGGTCCAATTAAACTACCCAAACTTTGGCATTGGTGGAGGGAGCTAAATCGTCGTTAGTTTCAGAGATTGAACCAAGATCATTGATGACTCGTTAGCTAACCTACTGGGCCAACCCCGCCTGAATACTTCATCTAATTCTTTTGAAAAATGCTATGCAGAGACATAATGGAAGGCAAAATGGGAGACATTTTGTTATGTGTGTTAAACAACAAAATACAAGAAGAAAATTAGTTACTTCCCTCTTCTATTTTGTTGCTTTGCACACATAACAAAAAAGCATTTATTATTTTACCTCCCATTCTTCCTCCCAATAATAGATTTCAATTCTTTTTCATTGCACATAGATGAGGAGTTGTTTTCCAATACAAACTAATCATTGCAATAAATTAAATCAAATACCTAAACGAAAAATGTATGTGCAACATGTGAAAATGAGTGACACGTGTTATAAATAACTAATTTTAAATATAAATAACCAGTCAGAGATCTAGTGCATTATTTTTAGAGATCTAGTGCATTATCTAATTGCTACTTATTATAGAAGAGATCGTGGATTCCAAACCTAGGGTTTTTGGTAGGACGGTGGCTCAGGCTACACCATGGGGGTGACTCTGAAAACAATATGGAACTTTAGAAGGGAAGTCCCTTGAGGTTATTGTCTTACATCACTATTCTTTGTCTGAGATCTAGGGCTAATCAATAGATATGTGGAGGGTTGATCATTTGTGTCGGTATGTTCATAAACCTATGTCTTTTATTCATCTTTTTTGCCCCTTCTTGAGGCAGAATTTTACAACATCTAAGTTAGTTGGATTTATATAACAACAACTAATATTACCAAAGGAACTCTAGTTGTGGTAACCTTGGGTTTAGAGTAGTGTGGCAGCTCTGGAGACACCACATGGCCGACTCTGACAACAAAATGGAACTGGAGAACAAAGATATCCTGAGATTATTGTCTTCCCTAGTTGTTCTTTTCCTACGATCTAACACTAACAAAGAAATATGTGGTGCTTCATCGTTCATTTTTGTATGTCATAAACCTTTATATTTTATTTGTTTCTTTTTTTAACCCCTTCTTGAGGTATACTTTAGAAATATCTGAGTCAATCAAAATTTCTCTCTTCAATCTCCTAATTATCATCTTTCTCCCCCTCTAATCCCCAATATAGTTGAGGCCGGGTGGTCAATTTCTGCATAGTCTCATGGAACACCCCAACTTTTACAATTCTTGTAAAGCCTCAATATCTTTTTGCAGTGAGGCACTTACAATCTTTGATAACCCTAATAGCTAAATAAATCTTGGTTCCATAGAATGCCAACAAGATGCTTCTCTTGGTATGGGTTCTTATTTGTTGATTGATTCAAATAAGCAAATAAATCAACCTTTCACACAACAATCCTTAAATAATGAAGTGGTCCCTTATTATATTGAATCTAATTACTCTTTTACACCTCATATATCTTATTGAGCTTACTCTTAATGTTTTAATGCTCAAGTTTCTTCTGAGACCCTATAGGATGAAAAATTGTGATTTGTGATTGATTACATACACCTACATGCATGAAATCCTAACCCTGATTTTGGTTTTACTCACTTTGCTAATTACTAGATCTATCTTGATCATTAGCGTTTAACACTTGTTTTGTATGCCCTTAATCTGATATCCTAGTTGTGTTTCTAATTTCATTTAAATTACACACTCTTACAATTTACTAAATATTCCAAATAATTGTCGTGAAAATCATTTCCTTATCCTTTTCCTCTTTTTCTTTCCACGTTCCCTCTTCCTCGACCCACCTTGCTTGGTCGTGTCAATCCTTTGATATGATGGTTTTTCCACTCATGTACCACCTTGGACTCGTGCTAGGTTGCGCTATGGGCCCTACTAGAGTCGGGCTTAGTGGTAGTTGGATTTTATTCCATGGGAACTATGTCCTCTCCTACCTATGCATGTTTTAGGGGAGACGAGCATAGTGGGTTGGTGAATCATTGACTTTTCCTACCATTGTGGGTTTCATTCCCTTCATGTTTCCCCTCTATTTGACTTTCGCTCTCCCAATTGAACAAAAAGACATGTCATTTGATTGCTTCTCATACCTTGGATGCCAAGTTCCCTTTGTCATCTTTCCCTCTCTTAGCCCTTGAAAACCCATCTTCAAAATACGAACAACTCACCCCCCCATATTATGGAAACACCTCACCTTGCTTCCTAATAAACCTCAATCTTTATTGCTTAATTCATGAGCCCTAACTCCCCCTCCCTCTCCTTTGTCTCTTTTCTTCAGCATGTATATCTTCATGAGACACCATGGGAATTCCCTATGAGAGAGATAAAAATAGTCAATGGATCATGTGGTGATCAATTGTAGTGGGAATAAATGTTCTTTGTTGCCTAAACCTGATCCAATGGTTGCCTCTCTCATTCCATATCTTGCCCTCTTAATTGTAGTGGCACAGATGCTCTTAGGTGCCCAATTTGCTTCCCCTGTCAAGCAATAATTGTGATCCAACAGTCAGGCCCTTGCCAGTCCCCTTCCCATACTCTCTCATTCCCCCTCTCTCTATCTTTTTCTCTATATATCTATATATCTATCTATCTATCTATCTATCTATCTATCTATCTATCATCTATCTATCTATCTATCCATATATATCTATCTATATATCTATCTATCTACATCATTGAATGCATTCCACTACAACCCCTCTAGTCAGGCAATATGTCAATTTTCTAGTGATCAAGCTTGCCCCTTATCACTGACTATGACTCACAAACCCATCTACTGGGAGTGTCGTTACCTAAGCATCTAATCATTCTTGGACCATTGTGAACCTCTTTACCTTGCAAATAGTAAAGTTTCATGCATAGATAGTTAGGTTTGCAATAGCAGATTCAAAAACACGGTTATATACATATCTACTGTGTATTTTTGATAGATTTACTTTTTTAGTTGTGTAGTTACTTCTTTATCAAAATAGTTACTTTTTTATAACAAGATTACTTTAATGACCAGAAGTGTTACTTTTTTGGCTACCGGGTAGCGAACTCCAGGTTACCCACGCGGGTATTCAATGAACACCCATATATATATATATATATATATATATATATATATATATATATATATATATATATATATATATCTGTGTGTGTGTGTGTGTGTGTGTTTGTGTGTGTCTTATAGTAACCAAGTTGATCTCAAGATATCTTAATAAATAAACCTAACTCCAAATCATGCATATATATAGTATATCTTGACATGAAAAATAAGAGGAACACAATAAAGATACTCTCAAGACCTTGGTTTGTCAGTGTCCAGATAATATCAATAGTACTCAAAAGTTTTATCATCTGAATAATATGCATTATATTATTGAAACACTATATGTATATCATTTTAATACTTTGATGGTAAATTAGAAACCATTGACAAAATCTCAATGACAGTCAATGTTTATTTTAATTTGTAAAATAGAGACTAAAATTATAAATTGATTTGGTATGATAGTCCTTGAGTCAAACCATATGATAAAAGGACTCATAACTCACTCGATGAGTGTAGCATAGATGGTTTGGCTTGGTTGGTCCTCCCCAGAGAACCCAAGTTTGAAGCCCCTATTATGCATTCCAATTACTAGTCTTGCCATCATTCGTTCTCTAGCATGCTGTTTGAGGGAGGGGGAGAGGAATGTCTCTTCAAACTTAAAAGGGCTCATACTACAAAATATATTTTAAATGACTTCAAAAATCATAGTAACATGGATGGGGTAGGAGTTTCCAATGTTAAGAACAAAAAGTTGAAAAAAACAAAGAGATGAAAGAAAACCAAGAGGTTGAAACAAAGAGGCTGAGAAGGGAGAAGGGTGAAGGGAAAAAAGGATTAGAGAACCCAAGGTGAAAAACTTGGAGGAACTTGTTGAAAAATCCTTGAATGTTGGACACTAGGAAAAACAAGGAAAAGTTATTATGGATGCCATGCATAGCCTACTAGTCCACACAACAAATTAGTCCCTAGAGAAGTTCATATTACCCTTGGCACATTCATCTCTCAACACAATACCCATGTTTAGCCTACCCATGTTATCTAGTGATGTCCTTTCCGAAACTGAGTACACGATAAACTTCATAATAATGGTAGCAAAAAATGGAATAGAAACATACATGTTAGGAATCCCTGACCCAAAAGTACAACCAACACCCCAATAACAACATTAACGAGGGCTATATTTGGAACCATGATAAATTGCCCAAATAGAGGAAAAATTCAAGTTGTTTAGGTGTTTTAATTATGTAATAAACATGTGGAGAAGTGCATGTTTGAAATATTGGTCTCCCATCTCTATAATAAAGAAGAGAACTTTAGATACAAGTGTACATATCCACATACTCCATTGGCCACCAAACATTATTAATGGACCAGTGTTTCCACACTCAATGAGGAAGGAGATCAAGGTAATCAGAACTAGTTTAGAATGTACTCATTCATTTATACAACTCTTTTTACTTAACCACAAAACCTTTTGTGTTCTTGGACTACCATATATTTAAATTATGAGTTTATAAGTTTAATGTCATTTTATGCTCAAATGGCATATCTTGTGACATGAAATCCACTATGTACTCAAATTTAGAAGATGGTATATTTTGATATACAAGTTGACAATCTCAATTTTAGAAATCAAGTTATTTTATAATACAATTGTTTGATGAACTTGATTATCACCCAATTATGATAAGACTGAGTATGAAATCTAATATTACATGAAATGTAAGATTTATGAAATGTTTCATAAAATTTGAATTTTGGGGATAAAATTATAACAAGAAGGGCAGGATGTGATGAACTAGAGTTTTTCTATATATGGCCTATCTACTAGTTTTCCCCTCAGATAACTTTCTTTGCTTACTCATTATACTTCTTATTCTCAAGGATCTTATAGGATCCTCGGATTTGAAAATTTATCATTTTTTATCAGTTATATACACCTACATGCATAAAACCATAATGTTGATTTAAATCTTACTCACTTAGAATTACTAGATCTAAATTTCCAAAAATCATTTGGATCTTATTATTTATACTTTTGACCTTATAATTTGGTTATTCTTCAAATTCCATAAAACATTATGCTCCTATTAATTCAATAGATTTTTCTAAAGAATAGCCTACAAAATCACATTTCCTCCCTCTATTCCCCTTTTTCTTTCTCTTTTCCCTCTCTTACATGCACTCAGTGGTGCCACACCATTATGTCCCTCTGATTGTGTGAGTTGACAACAAAATACCATGATTTAGACATCTGATTTGCACCATGTCACTAAACACGAACCTCGCTAACGGGAGTGTTGTTTCCTAGTTATATGATCACCCTTGGACCATTGTGATCCTCAATAAAATGTATGTGGTTTTTTCCCAAATAAAGGTATACTTCTTTGTCTCTAGATAATGATAAAATTAACATCATGATCTTGTTTAAATTATAATAAATCAAACCTATATCCAAATAATACAAACAATATTCAATCTTGATCAAAAAATGAAAGATACACATTATGAATACTCTTGAGGCCTATATATGTTCTGGTATCACCAGTACTCATGCATACCCCTAAAATTGTTTATCGTATAAACCTTGTGCAAAATGTTATCTAAACCTTATATCTTGATCATTATAATACTTTAATTATTAATTGGAAATTATGTATCAAATGTTAATAACTTTTAGTTTTCATGTTGATTCAAACATGAATATGATATAAAAATCAAATGTCATCACCTTACCCCAATCTTGTGATTATTAATCTTTAAAAGATCAAATCTTATGATTTGCCAATCAAAATCATCAGAACCATCTTAAATATAGTCAATGAGAACTAAATCAACCGATGATCTTCAAATGTCTTGTACACAATCAATATGGACTTTTTTGAGATATCATACTTTCAAAATGATGTTGAATATGATTTTGGAGTCAAAACTTGAAATCTTGATGTTGTTGAGCATGGATGTGAAACCCTATGTAGGTTCCATATAAGTACTTAAATGTAAGACCTTTGACTTTGCTTAAAGGTTACACCTACTTGATTATCCTAATTGGGTGTTTAATTGCTTAATCAAACCCTAATTTATGGTTTTATATCATTTAACCAAGTTATGTTTCAAGTTTGACCCAATATGGACACTCTTTGATTGAGTTTTTGCAATTTATGAGCTTATATGGACTTTTTGTGCAGTTTTCCCATTTCTGGGGTTTTATCTTCAATTTTCATACATGCAAGTTGTGCTTAATACTACCCTTCATAATGTTTGACATATTTGCAACTATGGATTCCTAGGTGCACCATCGTATTGTCTGCTCTATCCCTCTAAGGTTGAGAACTTAGGGTTTCTCACCTAAGTAATGATTTTTCTACGTATGGAAGGAATTCAATGGATTCACCTTGCGACTGATGAGTCGATGGTTTGTGTTTGAGGAGGAAGATATGATGACCTTCCCTTGAGGACCATAATCCAATGCATACCCTAGTTGAAGTGCACAATCTGATGGAAGGTCAAAATTTGCAAAATGACTAATCATGGTGATGATCCAATGGGTTTTCTAATAGCACATATGCATAATTCGATGGAAATCTGATAGTACATCTTGGTAATCTCACTAAGGAATGAACTAATGAAAAATCTTAGTAATGGTCCAATGGAAACTCTGACATGGATGGATAAGATGGATTTTGAATTTTGACAATGGCAAGCTAGTTTTTTAACCTTTTGACACATTTCTCTCTCTCGTTGGTTATATATACCCTTCACCTCTTTTCCAAAACGAACCCTTTTGAACCTGTATCATGTTCTTTCTTCTAAAGGGACCCTAGGACATCATTTTTTTGTATGAGAAGCTCTTGGAGGCCGAATCTTGGAGAGATAATGGATGCATGTTGCCCTGAGGTTTGGATCAAACTTCTTTAAGGATGTCTAAAAATTCCTAACCTAGTTTCCTTCCCTAATCAAGTAAGATCTTCTTCTCTACTCTATTTTACTTTCTGTTCCCTTCCTTCTCTCCTCATCCATGGGTGGAAATCTAGAAGTTCCTGATGGAAGGTCGTTCTTGTTGAAGAGACTCTTTCCTTCTCTCTTTACCCTAGATCTACCTCGTTCTTGGAAAAAGGAGCCACCTTGGAGCTTTGGAAGTGCAAGGCTAAGGTTTTTCTTGAGCCAACTTTCTGTTTGGACTTTCACCTTAATCTTGAGGTGAGTTATATAACTTTCATCAGGTTTCTTGCTCGCTTTTAACTTACTTTATATGGATCATACCCTAAGAGTTGGTGTTATGATGAAAAATGATCATATCTGCACTACTTTATATACATGCATGATATTTGTTTGTTGTTAAGCTATCCTTAGATCATGTCAACGTTCCTTCTATTATGGAGATGGAATACCCTGGTTTGGAAGGCAAGAAAGGATGGTTTTTACTTAGTGTGAATAATTGATTTCCCTCTTAGTATAGAAACTAGTGGTAATAATTGGTGTTGAGTTTTGATAGTCATACTTAGTCCCTAAAACAATGGTTCTTCATTTCTTTGGAATAGTGGCTTATTTAAAAGAGTATATGGTGATGGTGTTACCTTAGTTAGAAACTTTGACCCTACTTGATATATGAACCCATGACTATGCAAGTCAATAATCCAATGACTAGGTTAAGTAAATGAATCGATGGTTATTCTTTATCCTTGAAACAATGGATTTACTTGAGTAAAGGAAAACTATGTTGTTGCTTAGCGATGGCTCTACTTGTTTTGGAGACTGATGGTCTTTACTTAGTCTTTAATTGACGATTTCACTTGGTAAGTAAATCAAAGGAGAAGTAAGTCAATAACCCACTGGTTACATTAAGTAAAAGAGTTGATAACTTTGCTAACCTTGATCGTTGCCTTGATTTTGATTAAGTACTTTGAAGAACCGCTGGTTTTGTCTTGGTTGTGTGCCTTGATGAATCAGTGTATTTGATTTTGGTTAAATATTCTAATAAACCAATGGACTTGTTTTTGATCAAGTACTCTTAATGATCTGATGGTTTGTCTTTGGATAAGTATTCAAATGATTTGATGATCTTGTTTTTGGTTATGTGTTTCAATAAACCAATGTGTTTTACTTGGATAATAAAATTGATGATTTATCTTACACTTAGCTCGATGATTTTTCTGTTCACTAAAGATCTGATGGTCTTGATTTTGACCAAGTACCATAATGATTCAATGGTCTTGTTCTTGGTTGAATCCATCAGTGATCTAATGGTATACTTTTTGGTTGAGTTCTTCAATAATCTGATGGTCATCGATTTGGCTAAGTAGTTTAACAATATGGTGATTTTGTTGTTGACTAAATACATCAACAATATGATGGGTTTTCTGAGTATAAGAAATGATGTTTTTGACGAAGTATAAGAATGAACTGATGGTATTTCTACATGAGTTAAAAGAACCGATGGGTTACTTGAGAGAGTTAAAGAAATGATGGTTTATCTATGTGTTTACTCAAGTAATATAACGAATTTGATGGGTTACCTATGTGCCTACCTAAGTGTGTCATAGAAATGATGGTTTTCCCTAATGTTTATCTTAGTATACAATGAAATGATGATTTTCCTATGTATTGCCTAAGGAGATAATAAATAGATGGTTTATCTATGAGCTTATATTTATGATACAAACTGTATGTACAATTGTTGAATCACTCTTCTAATGGTTGAGTAGTGGTGGTTTGATATCTCTATCTTCATATAATATTGAAATTATGTATATACACAAGTCATATTGCTAAAGGTAATTTTGTTATGTTACTCTTGAGAATGTCATAACTATTCTTATGATTAATAAAACATGATGACGGGTTGAAAGGTAATGAGTGTGTTGATGATATGTTGAGCCCTCTATAAGGCATGGAAGGATAATTATGTACCTTAGAAAGTGGTACTGTTATGGTGTAAATGACCTTTGGGCATGACTTAAGCCCTAGTGAAGGTGTACTCTTCTTTATGGGTGACAAGGATTAATGATTTGTGATGGTGTGATAAAGAGTATTGCCTCACAGATGGCAATGAGCTAGTATCAAGTGATGTTATAATGAGGAATATATCTTATGCATTTTATATCTTAAGGAGTTACAATATGCCAACTATTTTGTAGAATGAATTATGGTTGTATGAAAAACTTGGTTTATTCAGCCTTCATTCACCCATTTGGCAATAACTAATCAACTGAAACCTTAATCATGTAGTGCCATGTGCCGTAGAACTATCTAGTGTAGGAACTTGCAAGATAGGGAAATGAGTATTTCATAAGGGAAGCTCAGAGTCACATACTATTGAGTATGTGTAGGTGCAGGGAGGGTATATCATTGTCATCATGATCCCAAGATTAGAGAATGGTTGCAATCATGCATTAGATTGAGAGTGTTTCAGGTCGTGTCTTGGATATATGTATATGTGATGTGATTGAGGACAACTATTTTTGTACACAGATGGTTAGCGTTTTGAATACCCTGGTTTCTAGTGATGTGGCCTATGTACCAAGGGTAGACTAGGCTGACACAGCTTGAAAAATATGTCATTGTGGCAGACTCATGCTGACCAAGGGAAAGAGATCTGAGGATTCCGGCTCTCCTAGATCTTGTAAGTAACTGATTGCGACTTTACAGTGATCAATTAAAATTTTGAGTGGTATGACTCAAACTCCCAAGGACTTAATAAAATATGTAATCCAGTCATGTATCATATCCAATTAGGGTTATACAATGACTCACATTGGATGACAACCCTTTGTTTCTCCTTTCATATATAGATGATGTATAATGGAATAAGAGATAGTAGCCATGATTATCTTTTTAACCATGGTTATGCTATTAAACATGTATATGTTGTTAACTCTACTTATTTTTTAGCTATGCCAATGATGTTAGATACACCTGATCCTTTGAGAATAATGTTAATTTTTCAATCCTACAAATAAGACTTTGATTAGAATTGTTCTTAGTGAAGCTTTTAGATCTGGTATTTTCCATCATATTATATTACCCTATATATCTATTTAAGTTTATAATTTGATGTTAGCGATAAATGTTGTAGAGAGTTATATCTCTCACTGGGACATGGGACTCACCTTGTGGGTCATCACATCTTTTTAGATGGTCATCTACAGCAGTAGCAAACCAATGGGATCAAGGAGGAGTTGTTATTATAGGCCCTATCATAAGATTTGTTTACATGTCTAGTGTATCCTAGAGTCATCCCTGTACTCTCAGGTCTGGGTGGAAAATTTGTATATGATGTTTTAATCGACTTGAGCTTTTGATAGCCTTCTGATGATTGTATAAGTTGTATATGTGGATAACATCTTTTGTATATATATGGTGTGGCTGAGGCCACAGAGCAATTGTAAAAGATACTTGGCATGATATATAAATTTATGCAAGATGTCAGGTCTTTGTGTAAATGTTCTTGGGCATGTTTACAAAGTTTCAATCGGTTTTAATTTTTCCCTTTTTTATGGATGTGATTAATTAGTAATTGATTGTTCTTTGGTTTTGAGTAACTCATTTAACATAATGGGTGTAAGATTTGTGGTATCAGATCTTTAGGTCTTTTTAGTCTACATGGACACTAGGATTTAGGACTAGGATGATAACTAAGTGACAAACATTACATGAACTTAAAGCATACTGTCTGAACTTAGTACTTGGATGCCCTGACTAGGTATTCAACTATTAAAGAAAAGGCAAGTGTGGAACTCTTTGATTGTTATCTTTCTAATTACTTTGATCAAGTAGTTACACAATCTAAATATCATAATAAATAAGAAATCATGGTGAAAATATCCTTATCTTATCCTAAAGAAAAATGAAAATCATAGCATAACTCATCAAAGTCTGAATGTTTGGTAAACTAAAGGAAAAGATATGACTCCATGACGCTTAAATCTAAATATAAATGAGTTGAAAAGGAGTTCTTGATACTATGATTCTAGAAGATAATGAAGTAAAAGATAGATAAATATATGTTAATGGAATGATTCAAGGTGTAAAATTCACATAAGAAGAGAACAACTCCAAAGATAAGTGTGATTTGAGATGATAAATAAGAAAAATGACAGATGGACAAAATGAAAACTAAGTTCATCTCAGACCAATCCATGTGTGAAAGAAGGTCTTAAGGCAAAAATATCATGACATGTAAACAATATTAAATGGAGATGATCCATGATAAATGAAAGGAAGTTAAAATGTGATGAACTACCCCCCTTGGTAAGTGAATGAGAAACATGATAACATGAGAATATAAACAAAAGAATGATATATTTCCAACAAGAAAGAGCAATGAAGTATGATAATTCATATGTAGATGGCAAGGAACCCAAATGAAAAAGGGAACTTATACATAAAAGGTTGTAACTTGAATGATAATGATAGGATCTATAACCCCTTGTAAGAAATCCCTTTGGATAGTACGATTGTGTTGTGGGATGTGTGTTACCCTTGTGTTCTTTCTTTATCAGGATGTAGATTTCAAGTGGATCTTATGCCACTTGTTATGCGTGGATTCGATGAAATCCTACAGGTGGATATATTGGTGTAATACATGGATGCCTTGGACTATAGTTCCAAGATTGTGACTTTTATGATGGGATGCCTTTTGGTCATTCCAAGAATATAGGGAGATTTTTCCTACATGTTTTATGTTGGCTATGATGGCAAAGAAGTAGTTGAGACTAGGGTGTGAGGTCTCCTTAGTACATGTGGTGGATACCATGGTGATGTGTCCTAATATCCAGAGTGTACCAATGGTACGAGAGTTTGTAGATGTTTTCCAGATGAGTTTTTTAGTGTTTCCCCCTCCTTAGAGAGAGTTTGGTTTTGAGAACCTCAAGTGTTGTTTGGGAAGAAGAAGGATGGTGCTATGATTCTTTTCATTTATTATCAACAATTGAATAAGGTCACAGTGAAGAACAAGTATTTGTTGTCAAGGATAGGTGATTTTTTGACCAGTTAATAGGTGATATAGTGTTCCACAAGATAAACTTGAGGTCTAGATTTCATCAATGAGGATCAAGGCAGATGACATACCTAAGACAACTTTTAAGACAAGGCATGGTCATTATAGTCCATGATTATGTCGTATGGGCTAACCAAGGCATCATCAAGCATTTATGGACTTGATGAACAAGTTGTTTAGACTGTATCCTTATTAGTTTGAGGTAGTGCTTATTGATGACATCTCGACATACTCAAAAGACAGTCAATAACATAAAAAACACCTTCATCAAGTATTAGAGATGCTAAGGCAACATCAGTTGTATGTTAAGCTCGACAAAGTGTGAGTTTGATAGGTAACAGTGTCTTCTCTAAGTTATGTTATATCTACAAAAGGTATTGGTATAAATATCTAGAAGGATGAGTCAGTACTAGAGAGGGAGCGACCCAAAACATTGATGGGGGTCTTAAGCTTTTTAGGTATCCCAAGACCCTATAGAAGGTGACAACATTATTTTCAGTGGTGAAAGGATAAGTTGATGAGTGTTGTAGTGTTAGTGTTTCCAAGGCAAGATATAGTTTAAGAAATAGGTTGTCTTTTCCATGATACTTCAAAGAATGTCTTGGGATGCTTGTAGATTTTGGATAGGAATATGACTTCTTTTGCTTCACAACAACTTTAGAAACATAAGGAGAATGTGGTAGTTAATGCACTAAATAGAAATTCAACTTTGTTAGCACCTACATATCGAGAACAATTATACTCTTTGTTGTGTCATAGATGGGACATTCTAGTGCCAATTCAATAGAAGGATGTACAGTTGGAAGAATGTCTATTGGAAAGATTGTTGACACAACTACAAGTCAAATCAACATTGATGTAGTAGATTAGAGTAGTACAGTGGAAGCGTGATAGATTCCATGGGTTAGATGATGGGACAATGTGTTTCCACAACCAAATAATGGCTCCAAATGTTATGTTCTAAATAAGATAATACTTGAAGAGACTCATACCTCAATGCACGCAATGTACCCCAACAGTATAAGGATGTATCATAAATGGAAGAAATATGTGATGTCAACCAAGACTAAAACATGATATGTCAAAGGTTGTCACTAAGGGTATAGTTGTCATCAAGTCTAGGAGAATTGTCATAAGCATGCTGGGACACAGTTGAGGTTTAGCACAACCTTTCACCTACATATAGATGGTAAGCTTGAGGGGACAATTCTGACATTTGGAGAACCCTTTGAGAACATGAGTCCTATAGTTCTTGGCAGATAAAGGATGTCCACCTCAGTTTGATTGAGTCTCCCTACAATGACAGCTATCAAAGAAGCAAAAACATGGCACCGTATATAGACTATATATGGAAAGCGATGTAGATCACTCCCTTTATTGGTGTGAAGTAGGTAAGTGTTAGCTTTTGGTAGATGAGATAGTGCAATAAGATTTTAGAGAAAAATTATGATTATTTAGAAACTATTGAACACAAGTCTAAAAATACAGAAGGCACGCGCTAATACCCATCGTAAGCCATTTGCGTTCTCAGCTGGAGTTAGTACCAGAGTTTCACAATAGTTTCTATGTTCCCTATTGAGTAAGTGTCACCCTGGAACAGGAAAATGAAATAGACAATGGAGTTGGAGTTGGAGGAGGATGTTTCTTATGTGGAGGATTCTATGTTGATCCTAGATGACATGTATAGAAGTTGAGGAGGAGGGACTTAGCCTTGGTACAGTGGCATCACCATGGGGAATAAGAAGCCATGTGGAAGTTGGAGAATGAGATGCTTAGGATATACCCTTCCTTATTTGCTTTGAATTTCAAGGGCGAAATCCATGTTGGGGGTTTATGGTTGTAATACCCCTAACTTGGGTTTATAGTTGAACATGTATTTTTATCCTAATTACATGATTAATTACTTAACTGAAATCCTAAGTTATGATTTGACACCATGATACTAAGTTATGTTTCAAGTTTGATCCAATTTGGATATTGTTTGATTGAGGTTTGCAATGTATAAGCTTAAATGGAATTTAGTGCAATTTTCCCATTTCTAGGATTTTATCTACAATTTTCATACATGCATGTTGTGCTTCATATACCCCTCATAATGTTTGATATAGTTTCACCTATGGATTCCTAGATGTACCATTAGATTGTCTGCTCTATCCCTCTAAGGTTGAGAACTTAGGGTTTCTCACCTAAGTGATTATTTTTCAAGTATGGAAGAAATACAATGGATTCACCTTGTTGAGTGATGATTTGATGGTTTCTCCTTGAGGAGGAAGATCTTAAGGCCTTCCTTTGAGACCCATAATCTGATGGATACCCTAGTGGAAGTGCACAACCCAATGGATAGTTAGAATTGGCAACATGACTAAGTATGATGATGATCTGATGGGTTTTCTGATAGCACATTTGCATAATCCGATGGGAACTCTAATAGTACATCTTGGTAGTCTCACTAAGGCATGAACTAATGAAAAATCATGGTATAGATATGATGGAAACTCTGACATGCATAGATAAGATGGATTATGAGTTTTAACTCATGGAAAGCTAGTTTTTCAACCCTTTGACACCTTTCTCTCTCTCCTCAAACGTATATACTATCCACCTCTCTCCCAAACGAACCCTTTTGCACCGTTATCTTGTTTTTTCTTCTAAAGAGACCCTAGGCCATCATTTTGTGGAGAAGAAGCTCTTGGAGTCTGAAGCTTGGAGAGATCATGGATGCATGTTGCCCTAGGGTTTAGATCAAACTTCTCTAAGGATGTTTGAAGCTTCCTAACCTAGTTTGTTGGCCTAACCAAGTAAGATCTTATTCTCTACTCTAGTTTACTTGTTGTTCCTTTCCTTCTCTCCTCATCTATGGGTGGAACTCTAGAAGTTCCTGATCGAAGGTTGTGCATGTGGTTGAAGAGACTCTTTCCTTATCTCTTTACCCTTTATATACATTGTTCTTGGAGAATGGAGCCACCTTGGAGCTTTGGAAGTACAAAGCTAGGGTTTTTCTTTAGCCCCCCTTTTTTTTGGACGTTCACCTTCACCTTGACGTGTTTTATATAACTTTCATCCCATTTCTTTCTTGCTTTTGACTAACTCTATATACCCTAAGAGTTGGTGTTATGGTGAAAAATGATCATATGTGCACCACTTTATATGCATGCATGATATTTGTATGTTTTTAAGCTATCCTTAGATCATGTGAATGTTCCTTCTCATATAGAGATGAACTACCCGAGTTTTAGACGTAATAAACTTAGTATGAATAACTGATTTTTCTCTTAGTATAGAAATCAATGGTGATACTTGGAGTTGAATTTTATGGCCATACTTAGTCCCTAAAACAATGGTTCTACATTTATTTGGAATAGTGGCTTGTTTAAAATAGTAGATGGTGATGGTGTTACCTAGAGCAAGAAACTTTAATCTTGTTTGATATATGAACCCATGACTGTAACACCCCTGACCAGGGTTATGGCTTAATCCTAGATGTTTTGCTTAAGTAAGTTTCTTACAAACTTGTTCTTATCTTTTGAAAAGTAATTAAGGCATTTGAGAAGTTTATTTTCAAATTTGAGCTTATATGCAAACTATGTGTGCATTATATGATAATCTAAGTAAGAAGTGAATTCACCCAAGAAGAAGGGGATATATTAAAAATGTTACATGTTGAATGAATTCTAAGTGTTTTTAATATTATGAAAGAGAATATGATGCTACGTGGTGGCTTGATCAAAGCCTAAATTCTAAGTGGGGACTTGTGTAAATAATGTTAAGTGCTTGGTGCATCAATTATGGTACAAATTGCAATATATACAAAATGAAGGATTGATGTGTAAATTACCACCTCTAGATTTTTCTTACTCTTATCTAGTATTGTCTAGAAGAGAGAGAAAGAAGGAGAAAATGTGTTGAATCACCATAAAGTGTTAGCACTCTTAATAATGAAAAGACTAAGAAAAATATATAAGTTGAAATCTATGCACATGAGCCATATCGAGTTGAGGACTTAGAGTGGAAGTCCCTATCGGCCTTAGAGCCATAAGAGAGCCTCCTATCATTTTGTTGAGTCTTAGCTTGGCCCATGACAGGCAAGACACTTCAAAGAAGAAATAGGAATCAGCTTTGTAACTTGTCTTGGAAAGGATTAAGTTGAATATTATAATATAGTAAGTGGAAGAAGACTTTCCCTAGAAGATAACTCAAGCGACGACCCTTATCCCATACTTTATCCTTGGAATTTTATTTTTGCATGGAAAGATAATGATAACATGCATGCAAGTGTATGTGTCGACCTTGCATGGCTAGGTGGCATGAAGTAACTTAAGCTAATGACACCTATTACACTCTTTTCCATAAAACTCAAGTATAAAAACCTTGCCCTTCAATTGTTAATAAGATTTTTGAATCTTGTTAGTACCTTTTCGTCTTGTATCATGCATACACTATTGTTTAATGCATATTAAGGGGAGTTGAAGGGTGAATCTTGATATCGGCCAAGGATAAGAGATATCGGCCAACTAGGTCATAGAAGGTGATATCTCCCATTTAGATTGGAGATATCGTGCAAGAGCTTGGAGCTCAAGTCTTGGAGATTAGAGAAGGCTTACCTTCAACCTTAGAACATGAGGAGTGAAGCTTGAAGCTTGGAAGCTGCTTGAGAGGTGGGTTATATAACTTGAACCCATCAATGTTATTATCTTTCTTCAATATTGTACAACCTTGTTCAATTTGTTGATTTCTTTCAAATTCGGATTTCCTTTGATCAATTGATATATTCATGAGTTTCAATAAGAAGTTAGGACTGTTGTCCATGTTTTTGAATAGTTAGATAAGGATTTTGAGGTTGATGATGATGACATCATCATTGAACAACCCGATATGGGTTGAAGACTCTTGAAAATCGATATGAAATCTGAAATAGAGCCTTACCCGATATGAAGGTAGGTCACACTTTGTTAAACAGGTCCTATGGATGATATGGAAGACTCCTGACTATAACATTGTACACGATACAAGGGTAAAGTAATATCCTTACACGATATGGGAAAACCTTAGATGAAGACATGGGAACCCGATATGTCTTGGAACCTATTCTTCTTTGAAAACTTGATATACTCCATTACTTTGTGTTGGGTTGAAGATTAATTTAGTATTCATCTTTTCAAGAAAAGAACTAGAGTTCAAGGTTCTTATCTATCATGGGAACATGATATGGTAGTCAATATAGGAACACGATATGGCAACATGATACCACTTAATGTGGGTACCCGATATGGTGAAACCCATGATGTAAACCGATATGATACCCAATATGGGATCACGATATAACATCCAACATGGGATCACGAAATGGAAAATCCAGTATGGGACCCGATATGGTAAACCCAAGATGAAATTTTATATGGAAATCCAAGAGGAAAACTAATATGATGGAAAACTGATATGGAAGTTTAAAATGAAAATTGATATGACAAACTAAGGTAAGGAACTAATATTATATTATCTTGAAAGATATATGGTAAATACATAAAGGGAATGCCCGATATGGTGTACTTTTGTACATGATATGAGAAACCAATATACCCCTATACCTGATATGAGGGTAATGGTCTAACCTATACTTGATATGAGATTGACTTAAGAGGAGGATTAAGTTAAAACTTAATAAAATAAGGTGTGGGCAATACTCTTAAGAGAAGTAAGGATTTACACCCATATATGGACAAGGTGATACACCATTTGACTGGTAAGATTAAATACCTTATTGATTAAGTGATGGGAGATATGATGATGCCTAGCTTGATATACACCTAATCCAATACGTGTTCAACTTCAGATACATGATTCAAACAAATACACCTTATAAAGGTAAGGGAAAAACACTCTTAGGAGTGATGAGTGTAATACCAAGTAGTGATATGGATAATACTTGGTTAGGTGGAACACTTGAAGTATTTGATAATGCTCAATTCTATATCAATAATGCCTTAACCCGAGATGAGTTCATACCACTTGATGATAGATAAGTAATTCAACTGTGTAATTTATGACCAGTACACTATAGGGAGAATGTGATGAGTTAGTGCATAAAGTATTAGGATAGGAAATACCCTAGTACATGATAAGTTGATGAACTTAAGTAAGTTAAAACGTAATGAGGGAAGTGATGAACCAAGGCACGTCAAATATCATATCCATCATCTTAGGGTGCACCTCAAATCCAATATACTTGGATAAGTAAAACATGAAGTGTGGCATGTCAATTATTACATTAAGATGTAATAAGTTTAAAGCACTTTGATAAGTGTAGGCTAACCTACCATGAAAAAAGGGATTAAGCCAAGTTAGTAAAATAAGGTGAAATCAATATCCTAGTAAGGATGAGAGAGAAACTCATACTTTGTGTTGACAATCATTGAATGATAAAATGATGAGAATAAATAAGTCTAATGGAATACTTATGATATCAATGTATGGTCCTAGATGTGTGGAGCAATTAATTAGTGTTTGGATTTATAATATGAATTTGAAACACCTATTTGGCTATGAAGGAAAACCCTAACCCTAATAATGGGAAGGTTGTATGTCTCTTATTGCATAAGCTGTGTGAGCTAAGTGAATAGTTGTTGCCTAGTGAGAAATGACAAGATGTTTAATGGGCTTTGTGGGCTATGAGAATTATTTATACAACAAGTATAAATGGTTATATAATCTAACATTTTGAAAGGTAGTTGATGCTTAGTAAAAGGTTACTAGATATTCAATGAGCTATGTGAACTATGTGGATAAATACCATGGTCTAGAGGTAATTGTTTCTTGCTAAGTGGTGACCATACTCAGTGATGAATTAAGGGTTTGAAAAGATATTGAGATTCTAAGTGAACTATGTGTTTCAGAGAACATGAAAGTACCTGATAAATACATTTATGCTTTTCTTGGAAGCTTTTGATATAATTCTTGTTTGTAACTTGGTTGATGCTAAAAGATATAGTAATGCATTTAATTAAGAAAAATAAATGTTATCATATAGTTTCCCAGACCATAGATCCATTCAGTGTCAGCATTTGCTGAATGGTGAAACGAGTTTTACTCGGAATGCATATTTTTAAATATGTTATAAGGGTGCTCAGTAGACTCCCAAACTAAATAAGGGTGCTTAGTCGACTCCCCAAATACACCAGGTTGCTCAATGAACTTCCTGATGAAACTAAATTAGGATCGCTAAGTGGTCATCTTGATAATATGGGAAAGCTAAGTGGTCTTCTCCCAAAGAGAGTACATGCTACGGTAGTAACTCTATAGCAAAGATGACGCTATACCCTGGCATAGCTAAATAAAGCAGACACAAGATGTCATGCTAAATCTAAGTGGTCTCGTACTGACCGAGACAAGGTAAGGTCTTGACAACCGGCTCTGCCATTGACCTTGTAGGGTATCGATTTTGACTTACTAGTGGTCAGTTGGAGTATGAGTGGTATATCTCATCTTCTCTGGGCATAAGTTTGAATGTAAACATGTAATCAGTCATGTAGTGTATTTGTTTAAGGATTGAATACGGGAAAACATTGGTTGATACTTTATTACTTTTATACATCTTAGTAGATAGATGTTATACATGTTATTCATATTCCTTATAAAGAAAATAGATGATTTATGCTCCATCATTTATAGCTGCATTACTTGAACAAGAGAGATTATTCAGTTCTACTTATAATAGTGATTAATCTTGCTTATTAATGTAAAAGAATCCTCTGCTAAGCTTTATACTGTCTATTTGTGATAATAATATTGTTGGCAGAGAGTTATATCTCTCGCTGGGAAAATTGTCTCACTTAGTGGGATCCATAATTTTTAGGTGGATGTGTAAGAGGAGGTAGAGACCGTTCTGCAGAGGAAGGACAATAAACAGTAGGGCAGTAGTAATAGTATAAGTTGAGTGTATTGTCTGTCGCATCTTATAGATAGAAGTCCTATGTGTCATCTCTGTACTCTCAGGTCCTTGGGGTCAGTTTTTAATGGTTTTATGAGCGATCTAAGATTTTGGCTTGTATGCCTCGAGGTTTTATGTTACTACAATACATGTGTTGATAGAGCAATTGTTATATGCTGTCTTCAAGATGAGATAAAACAATGTTGTACAAATGTAAATCACATTATGTATAAGATTTGGATCTTTCAGTCAGAGTTTTCTTGTAGAGGATCTCCTTGCAAAATGGTTTTTAATTTTAGTGAGTTTTGTTAATCCGATGTTTATGGTAATTCTGCATAATTAGTAACGATTTGGATGTCAGTTTGATGGCGGTCGTTACAAGTTTGGTATCAGAGCTTAAAGTTTATTGAGTCTACAGAGACATAGGACTAAGGTGTTGATTCTATTCTAGTGTCCTCCAGTATACCCTATAGTGACTTTTGCTTATGTAGAAGAAAGGGTAAAGTTTAAAAAAATGACTGGAGAATACAAGGAACACGTTGTTGAGAGCAATGTTGCTGCACCAGGAAAAGGTGCAAGGAATCATGCAAGACAAGAATGAGTGCCTGAGAATTCCCATCTTGACCCAAGCAGGATAGAAAATCCTATTTTTATGCTCAATAGTGATGCATATATTAGACTGGATACTAGCATTACAACCTAGTTACTAGTCCTTAATGTAGAAACTTTGGGCTTTAAAAGGGGTCCTGAATGACATAGTTGTGTTGAAAAGGTGGAAATGTGGGAAATATTAACATATAGAGAGAAAATAGACTCTTCCATAAGTATCGACAGATAGTACATCTGTGATAGCAGTGCCCAAGGAGGGGCAATAAGCTGAGAATTAAGGAAATGTCACTACAATTCTAGAAACATTTGCCTAGTTGTTTTAAAAAGGCAAAGTTCTTGGTGCCACCAGTGCAATAAATGCCAGTGTACCAGGGTAGTAATCGCTAAGTAAAGGCAAAGGTCCTAACCTTCCACCTGTAAGAACTTCTAACTTAGTTTCTACATCGGTAATAAGACCAATAAGACCATGGTACGAGGACAACACATGTTATAGATATGGACATGTTGAGCATATTAAACTCTTTTGTTTAAAAATAAAGGAGGAAATGACCTAACAACTGAGGTAGACTCGACAGGGCTTACAAAAGTTATAGCCCAATAGTGTAAAAAGGAAAAAGTAACCACATGAAAAAACTATACTCTATGTGTTGAATCAACCTGAAGCGGTACATGACCGCGAGGAGTAACAGTCAGATAAAGCTTTTTCATTTTTATATGCCTTCTCTTGATTTTATATGATAATAATAAGAAGGATTGATGATATTGACTTCCCTATTGATTGCCCTTTGAGAACATAGGGACGAAATGAGGAAGACTATAATTTTTATTCTATTCAGTAACCTTTTTAAATGCTTTATAATTGCTCTTATCTATGTGAAAGAGGATGAGGTGTAGAGGTGATGCCTGGAGAAAATCCAAGGATGCTAAGTCTTATGTCTTTGATGATATGAAAAGTAAGGAAAATGATAGTAAACAAAGTACATACTACCTAATCTCAGTCCTTGTATACCCTGGCTAGGTATTCAAATATTGAAGATAAGATGAGTATGGAACTCTTAGATTGTTATCTTTCTAATTACTCTGATCAAGTAGTCATTTTGAGACAATCTAGTGAGTATAACAAAATTAGAAATATGGCATGGATATTATTATCACATCCTAAGTTCAATAAAATGGAATCTGAGATAATCTCATATCAGTCTATGTGTATGAGGAAGTAAAAAGTATAATCCTCATGATAAGAGAAAGAGAAAGAGGGAGATGATCCATATTCGATAAAGTTTGTGTGAATAGTAAGGATCTTTTCCATAATGTAGAAATGGGAAATAGGATAAAATTATATAATGTTCATAAACATGTTAGACAATTACAAAGAAAGGAATGATGATATGAGGGGTTGCTAAGTGGACTTCCCCAACTAAATAGGGATTGCTAAGTGGACTTTCCCAACTAAATAGGGGTTGCTAAGTGGAATTCCCCAACTAAATAGGGATTGCTAAGTGGACTTTCCCAACTAAATATGGGTTGCTAAGTGGACTTCCCCAACTAAATAGGGACTGCTAAGTGGACTTTCCCAACTAAATAGGGATTGCTAAGTGGACTTTCCCAACTAAATAGGGATTGCTAAGTGGACTTTCCCAACTAAATAGGTATTGCTAAGTAGACTTTCCCAACTAAATAGGGATTGCTAAGTGGACTACCCCAACTAAATAGGGATTGATAAGTGGACTTTCCCAATTAAATAGGGGTTGCTAAGTGGACTTCCCCAACCAAATACATGTCTCCTCTTTGATGAACAACCCTGGGTAATGATGGGGTGATAAAAGGAATATGTTCCTTTATGTTCTCCTCTTCAGGGACATGGCAATCAAGTGAGTCTTATGACACTTGATGTGCATGAGTTAGAAGTGTTCAATTGATGGACCCTTAGAAAACTATTGATTCGTCTGGGACTTTGGTTCCAAGATAAAGATATGTGTAATATATTATGTCCCAAGATGAAAAAGAAAGATCCTTTTGTATGTTTGACTTTGGCATTAACAATAGAGAAATGGAAATGATGAGGATGTGATGTGTTTTCGACACATGTGAAGGATAACAAGGTAAGGGATTTTGGTATCTAAGATGTGCCAAATGGTATGGGAAAGTGAGGATATGATTTCCGATAAGATGAATAATGTTTGGTTATCTAGAAGGGCCAACCTTGAGATAACTCTAGTATGGAGATCATATGTTAGGGGTTTATGCTCTGCATAAACATAAACATTGATAAGGATGTATTAATTGGAGGAACAATTGTAGAATCATTTTGAGAGGAAACTTATCAAGTTAAAAATTATTCCTTAGAGTATCCCTATCTAGATCTATTAAGGCAAATTATTCCTAACTTCTAGAGATATCTCTGAGATAAGTTCTTTTTTAGTAAGTGACCTTTCCTTATAACAAGAAAATGTACAATTAGGAAGATAGTTGATACAAGTTATAAGAAATTTTTGTGTTGTGTCAACAGATTGGAGTGGTATTAAGGATGTATGATAAGATTTGTAGTCCCAAGTGGGTGACATAATGTAATCTTGATCCTTCCTTAAAAGTGAAATGCTAAGCTAAGTGAAGAGTATGAAAGACTCCCTAGAATTTAAGAATCTTATCACATAAAAGATGTGAGTCAATGAGGTTTGACACCTAAATTATTCAAAGTATGAATAGTACTTCTCTGACTTAGAAAGTGTTACCTGACATAGAGTTAACTCTATAGTCAGTAATGAATAAGACAGCTGAGTATGTGTCATATGTGATAGATCTTGTGATGATATTTAATGCAAGGACTTTTGTGGTGGTCAAAGTTCTATGGCATCTCCATAACCTCAAGATTTTATGTGGAGACTTGATGATATGATGCATGAACAACAATTGTCTTCCTTCATCTGGGATTTCAGGGACGAAATCCTTGTTAGGGGTTTATAATTGTAACACCCCTGACTTTGGTTATGGCTTAATCCTAGATGTTTTGCTTAAGTAAGTTGCTTACAAACTTGTTCTTATCTTTTGAAAAGTAATTAAGGCCTTTGTGAAGTTTATTTTCAAATTTGAGCTTATATGCAAACTATGTGTGCATTATATGATAACCTAAGTAAGAAGTGCAATTCACCCAAGAAGAAGGGGATATATTGAAAATGTTACATGTTGAATGAATTCTAAGTGTTTTTAATATTATGAAAGAGAATATGATGCTAAGCGGTGGCTTGAGAAAAGCCTAAATTCTAAGTGGGGACTTGTGTAAATAATGCTAAGTGCTTGGTGCATCAATTATGGTACAAATTGTAATATATGCAAAATGAAGGATTGATGTGTAAATTACCATCTCTAGATTGTTATTACTCTTATATAGTATTGTATAGAAGAGAGAGAAATATGGAGACAATGTGTTGAATCACCTTAAAGTGTTAGCACTCTTAATAGTGAAAAGACTAAGAAAAATATATAAGTTGAAAGCTATGCACATGAGCCATATCGAGTTGAGGACGTAGAGTGGAAGTCCATATCGGCCTTAGAGCCATAAGAGAGCCTCCTATAGTTTTGTTGAGTCTTAGCTTGGCCCATGACGGGCAAGACACATAGAAGAAATATGAATCGGTTTTGCAACTTGTCTTGGAAAGGATTGAGTGAATATTATAATATAGTAAGTGGAAGAAGACTTGCCCTAGAAGATAACTCAAGAGCCCACCCTTATCCCCTACTTTATCCTTGGACTTTTATTTTTTCATGGAAATATAATGATAGCATGCATGCAAGGGTATGTGTTGACCTTGCATTGCTAGGTGGCATGAAGTAACTTAAGCGAATGACACCTATTACACTCTTTTTCATAAAACTCAAGTATAAATACCTTGCCCTTCACTTGTTAGTAAGATTTTTGAATCTTGTTAGTACCCTTCCCTATTGTATCATGCATACTCTCGTGTCATGCATAGTAAGGGGAGTTGAAGGGTGAAGCTTGATATCGGCCAAGGATAAGAGATATTGGCCAACTAGGTTATAGAAGGTGATATCGCCCATTTGGATTGGAGATATCGTGCAAGAGCTTGGAGCTCAAGTCTTGGAGATTGGAGAAGGATTACCTTCAACCTTATAACTTGAGGAGTGAAGCTGGAAGCTTGGAAGCTACTTGAGAGGCGAGTTATATAACTTGAACCCATCAATATTATTATCTTTCTTCAATATTGTTCAACTTTATTCAATTTGTTGATTTCTTTCAAATTTGGATTTCCTTTGATCAATTGATATATTCATGAGTTTCAATAAGAAGTTAGGATTTTGTCCATGTTTTTTAATAGTTAGATAAGGATTTTGAGGTTGATGATGATGACATCATCATTGAACAACCCGATATGGGTTGAAGACTCTTGAAAACCGATATGGAATCTGATATAGAGCCTTACCTGATATGAAGGTAGGTCACACTTTGTTAAACTGGTCCTATGGACGATATGGAAGACTCCCATCTATAAACTTGTACATGATACAAGGGTAAAGTAATATCCTTACATGATATGGGCAAACCTTAGATGAAGACATGGGAACCCAATATTTCTTGGAATCTATTTTTCTTTGAAAACTCGATATACTCCATTACTTTGTGTTGGGTTGAAGATTAATTTAGTATTCATCTTGTCAAGAAAAGAAATAGAGTTCAAGGTTCTTATCTATCATGGGAACACGATATGGCAGTCAATATAGGAGCATGATATGGAAACATGATACCAGTTAATGTGGGTACCCAATATGGTGAAACCCATGATGTAAACCGATATAATACCCAATATGGGATCATGATATAACATCCCACATGGGATCACAAAATGGAAAATCCAGTATAGGACATGATATGGTAAACCCAAGATGAAATCTGATATGGAAATACAAGAGGAAAACTGATATGATGGAAAACCGATATGGAAGTTTAAAATGAAAATTGATATGACAAACTAAGGTAAAGAACTAATATAATATTATCTTGAAAGATATATGGTAAAGACATAAATGGTATGCCCGATATGATGTACTCTTTTAGACGATATGAGAACCCAATATACCCCTATACCTGATATGAGAGTAATGGTCTAACCTATACTTGATATGAGATTGACTTTATACGAGGATTAAGTTAAAACTTAATAAAGTAAGGTGTGGGCAATATTGTTGAGAGAAGTAAGGATGTACACCCATATATGGACAAGGTGATACACCATTTGACTAGTAATATTAAATACCTTAAAGATTAGGTGATGGGAGATATGATGATGCCTAGCTTGATATACACCTAATCCAATACATGTGTTCAACTTTAGATACATGATTCAACCCAATACACCTTGGAAAGGTGAGGGCAAAACACTCTTAGGAGTGATGAGTGTAATACCAAGTAGTGATATGGATAATTCTTGGTTTGGTGGAATATCTGAAGTATTTGATAATGTTCAATTCTATATCAATAATGCCTTAACCCGAGATGAGTTCATACCACTTGATTATAGATGAGTAATTCAACTATGCGACTTATGACCAGTACACTATAGGGAGAATGTGATGAGTTAGTGCATAAATTATTAGGATGGGAAATACCCTAGTACAAGATAAGTTGATCAACTTAAGTAAGTTAAAAGTGATGAGGGAAGTGATGAACCATAGCATGCCAAATATCATATCCATCACCTTAGGGTGCACCTCAAATCCAATATACTTGGATAAGTAAAACATGACGTGTGGCATGTCAATTGTTACATTAAGATGTAATAAGTTTAAAGAACTTTGATAAGTTTAGGCTAACCTACTATGAAAAAAGGGGTTAAGCCAAGTTATTAAAATAGGATGAAATCAATATCCTAGTAAGGATGAGAGAGAAACCCATACTTTGTGTTGACAATCATTGAATGATAAAACGATGAGAATAAATAAGTCTGATTGAATACTTATGATATCAATGTATACTCCTAGATCTGTGGAGCAATGAATTAGGGTTTGGATTGATAATATGAATTTGAAACACCTATTCGGCTATGAAGGAAAACCCTAACCCTAATAATGGGAAGGTTGTATGTCTCTTATTGCATAAGCTGTGTGAGCTAAGTGAATAGTTGTTGCCTAGTGAGAAATCAAGATGTTTAATGGGATTTGTGAGCTATGAGAATTATTTATACAATAAGTATAAATGGTTATATAATCTAACGTTTTGAAAGGTAGTTGTTGCTTAGTGAAAGGTTACTAGATATTCAATGAGCTATGTGAACTATGTGGATAAATACCCTGGTCTAGAGGTAATTGTTTCTTGCTAAGTGGTGACCATACTCAGTGATGAATTAAGGGTTTGAAAAGAGATTGAGATTCTAAGTGAACTATGTGTTTCAGAGAACATGAAAGTACCTGATAAATACATTTATGCTTTTCTTGGTAGCTTTTGATATAATTCTTATTTGTAACTTGATTGATGCTAAAAGATATAGTAATGAATTTAATTAAGCAAAATAAATGTTATCATATAGTTGCCAAGACCATAGATCCATTCAATGTCAACATTTGCTGATTGGTGAAACGAGTTTTACTCGGAATGCATATTTTTTAATATGTTATAAGGGTGCTAAGTAGACTCCCAAACTAAATAAGGGTTCTCAGTGGACTCCCCAAATACACCAGGTTGCTCAGTGGACTTCCTGATGAAACTAAATCAGGATCGCTAAGTGGTCATCCTGATAATCAGGGAAAGTTAAGTGGTCTTTTCCCGAAGAGGGTACATGCTACGATAGTAACTCTATAGCAAAGATGTCACTATACCCCTGCATAGCTAAATACAGCAGAGACAAGATGTCATGCTAAATTTAAGTGGTCTCGTACTGATTGAGACAAGGTGAGGTCTTAACAGCCAGCTCTGCCATTGACCTTGTATGGTACCGATTTCGACTTACTAGTGGTCAGTTGGAGTATGAGTGGTATATCTCGTCTCCTTTGGGAATAAGTTTGAATGTAAACATGTAATCAGTCATGTAGTGTATTTGTTTAAGGATCGAATACGGGAAAACATTGGTTGATTCTTTATTACTTGAATACATTTTAGTAGATAGATGTTATACATGTTCTTCATATTCCTTATAAAGCAAATATATGATTTCTTGCTCCATCATTTATAGTTGCATTACTTTAACAAGAGAGATTATTCACTTCTTCTTATAATAGTGATTAATCCTACTTATTAATGTAAAATAATCCTCTATTCAAATTTATACTATCTATTTGTGATAATAATATTGTTGGCGGAGAGTTATATCTCTCGCTGGGATAATTGTCTCACCCCGTGGGATCCACAATTTTTAGGTGGACATGTAAGAGGAGGTAGAGATCGTTATACAGAGGAAGGACAATAAACAACAGGGCAGTAGGTAATAGTATAAGTTGAGTGTACTGTCTGTCGCGTCTTATAGATACAAGTCTTATGTGTCGTCTCTATACTCTCAGGTCCTTGGGGTCGGTTCGTAATGGTTTCATGAGTGGTCTGAGATTTTGGCTTGTATGCCTCAATGTTTTATGTTGCTACAGTACATGTGTTGATAGAGCAAATGTTATATGTTGTCCTCAAGATGAGATAAAACAGTGTTGTACAAATGTAAATCACGTTATGTATAAGATTTGGATTTTTCAGTAAGAGTTTTCTGGTAGAGGATCTCCTTGCAAAATAGTTTTTAATTTTAGTGATTTTTGTTAATCTGCTATTTATGGTAATTCTACATAATTAATAATGATTTGGTTGTCGGTTTGATGGTGGTCGTTACAATGGCTATGCAAGTCAGTAATCCAATGACTAGTTTAAGTACATTAATCGACGGTGTTTCTTTATATTTAAACAATGGTTTTACTTGAGTAAAGAAAACTATGTTGTTTCTTAGTGATGACTATACTTGGTCTCTAACCGATGATCTTTACTTAGTGTTTAATTACTGATTTCACTTGGTAAGTAAATCAAAGGATAAGTAAGTCAATAACCCAATAGTTATATTAAGTAAAAGAGTTGATGACTTTGCTACCCTTGATCTAATGGCTTTGATTTTAATGAAATACTTTGAGGAAATGATGGTTTTGCCTTTGGTCGAGTGCCTTGATGAACATATGGCTTTGATTTTGGTTAAGTATTCTATAAAATGGATGCACTTGTTATTGATCAAGTACTCCCAATGACTAGATGGTTTTTCTTTGGCTAAGTATCCAAATGATCTGATGATCTTATTTTTGGTTATGAGTTTCAATAAACTGATGGGTTTACTTGGAGAATAGAATTACTGATTTATCTAACACTTAGTTTGATAGTTTTTCTGTTCACTAAAAGTCTGATGGTCTTGATTTTGAATAAGTACCATAATGATTCTATGGTCCTATTCTTATTTGAATCCATCAATGATCCGATGGTGTAGTTTTTGGTTGAGTTCTTTAATGATCCGATGGTTATCTTTTTGTCTAGGTACTTTAATAATCTGATGGTTTTTTTATTATCTAAATACATCAATAATCTGATGTGTTTTCTAAGTATAAGAAGTGAGGTTTTTGACTAAGTATAAGAATGAACTAATGGTATTTCTACATGAGTGAAAAGAGTTGATGGGTTACCTAAGAGAGTTAAAGAAATGATGGTTTATCTATGTGTTTACTCAACTAAGCTAATGAAACAATAGGTAACCTATGTGCCTACCTAAGTGTGTCATAGAAACTTTGGTCTTCGATATTGTTTACCTTAGTATACAATAAAATGATGGTTTATCTATGTATTACCTTAGGGTGATAATGAACCAATGGTTTATCTATGCATGCATATTTATGATACAAAACCCATCTACAATTGTTGAATCACTCTTGTAATGGTTAAGTAGTGGTGGTTTGATATATCTATCCTCATCTAATATTGAAATGATGAATAGATACAAGTCATTTTGCTAAAGTTAATTTTGTAATGTTACTCTTGAGAATGTCATAACTATTATTATGATTAATAAACCCTGATGATGGCTTATAAGGTAATGAGTGTCTTGATGATATGTTGATCCCTCTGTAAGGTATGGAAGGACAATGATGTACCTGACGAAGTTGTACTGTTATGGTCTAAATGACCTTTGGACATGCCTTGAGCCCTGGTGAAGGTGTGGTCCTCTTTATGAGTGACAAGGATTAATATAATGTGATAGTGTCATAAAGAGTATAGTCTCATGGTTGGCAATGAACTAGTACCTTGTGATGTTGTAATGAGGAATATATCTTATAAGTTTTATATCTTCTGGAGTTATCACATGCCAATTGTTTTTAGAATGAATTAAGTTTTGCATGAAAAACTTAGTTAATGAAGCCTGAATTCACCCAATTGGAGATAACTAATCAAGTGAAACCTTAATCATGTAGTGCCATGTGGCATAGAAATATGTTGTGTGCCGTGTGGCATAGAAATATGTTGTGGTAGAACTTGCTAGATAGGGAAAGGAGTATTCCATAAGGAAATCTTGGAGTCGCATACTGTTGAGTATGTGCTAGTATAGGGAGGGAATATCCTTGTCATCTCAATACCAAGATTGGAGGATGATTGCGGTTACACCTCAGATTGAGAGTGGTTGAGGCCATGTCTCAGATATATGTATATGTGATGTGATTGAGGACAACTATGGTTGTACCTCAGATGATAGGGTTTTGAATACTTTGGTTTCTAGTGTCGTGGCATGTGTACCAAGGGCGGACTAGGATGATGTAGCATGACAAATATGTCGATGTGGCAGACTCATACTGAGTAAGGGGAAGATATCTTAGGATTTTGGCACTCCTAGATCTTGTATAGAACTGATTGTGACTTCACAGTGGTCAATTGAAAGTTTGAGTGGTATGACTCAAACTCCTAGGGCTTAATAAAAGATGCAATCTAGTTGTGTAGCATATCCGATTAGGTTTTTACGATAACTCACATTGGATGATAACCCTTGGTTTCTTCTGTAATATATAGATGATGTATAATGCAATAAGAGAAAGTAGCCATGCTTATGTTGTTAACCATGATCATTCTATTAGATACACTTATGTTGACAAGTCTGCTTCTGTTGTTAACTATGCCTATGATGTTAGCTACACCTGATACTTTGAGAATAATGTTAACTTTTCAATCCTACAAATAAGACTTTGATTAGAATTATTCTTAATGAATCTTTTATTTATGATATTTCCATCCTGTTACATTGCCTGCTATACATATTTAATTCTATAATTTGTTGTGAGCAATGAATGTTGTTCAGAGTTATATCACTCACTGGGACATAGATCTCACCTTGTGGGTCACCACATATTTTTAGGTGGTTGTCTACAATCGTAGAATACACTTGGCAGCAAGGAGTTGTTGTTGTGATGGACCTTATCAGACGAGTTGGTTAGATGTCTTGTGTGTCCTAGATTCGTCAATGTACTCCCAGGTCCACGCGGGAAAGTTTGTAGATGACATTTCGATTGACTCGAGCTTTTGGTAGATTTTCTATAATTGTGCAAGTTGTATATGTCAATAACATCTTTTATATATATATATATATATATATATATATATATATATATATATATATATATATATATATATATGCTATTCTATCATACTAAGAGCGAGCACTCATTTCCGTTACCATCCTTTGTTTTACTATTAGGCGGACTCTTCATATGGAAATATTTACCAAACATCCGTGCGGACTCTTCATATGCAAATGTTTGCCAATCATCAGGTTTCTTTATAACCCATCAATGGTCGGGCTCTTTAAATTGACTATGTAGCAATCTACCGGTGTTATCCAACAAAATCGTCAGATTTTATCATTGCCGTAAAACGTTTCACCTTGCACCTACTCCCCATTGTTGTTCACGGCATGCTTTTGTCCTTTCTTCTTGGTTCCGGTGGTGCCCCAAAGGCGGCCATGACCGGGAACAAGCTTGGGATCCAGTTAATTCGCATCAGACTAAAAGCCGGCTTCTCAAGCCCATAGGAAAGTTTGATAGGCGTCCGAGATACCAGGGAAAGCTGATTATTTTTGTCTCGTCGCCAGGATGCAAGGACCGAGGAGCATTGCATATCCCCAAATTTGCCGACTCCTATTTCCATATTACAAGTCGGAGATTGTCGCGGTCAATTTCACTTTGGCATTTTGCCAGGAGGATCATGCGATGGTGAACGCCTTAGAAATGGGAGACTTCGCTTCTTTGGCATTTGATGAATCTGTGTTGACTATACGGAGAAAATCGATGACCAACTTTAGTCCGTCGTCTCTTTTTCAATATCCTATGCGGCCCTTCGATTTCAGAGCATGAAGATAATCCAACTTGAATTTATCGCATTGGTACTAAATCATTGTTGCCACAGCCTATTCGAAGTGTTGATTGACGGTGTTGCTGCTAAATTATTCTTTTTTTACAGGAGGCATTAGAAGACGGTGTTGGTGCCTGGAATAAAAAAGATGGAGATCGTGATTCATATGCTGCTATGAAGGCCATAAGATTCACTCCCAGTCCCACGACACTTCGAATGCTGGTCTCAGTTTTTCTGAGGGCATTGACTCATAGGGCCTGGAAAGCAAACACGATCGGTACATGTCTTAAATGATATGTTTATGAAAGTACGATCAATCGTTCACTAATTCGTTGATTACAATACAAGTTACAGGTGCTATATATACACAGCTGTTGGAACAGCAAGAGAGAGATATACGGCCACGTTGAGCCTTTACATTAGGAAGTGCTGTTACAGGTTGTTATGGGATCCGTATTATACGCAGACGAGGCAACGACGTCCTGCTTTGTAGCCGGCTGAGACGGGGACTGGACGGTGACTTTAGTGGACGAGTTCAGCAACTGTTGCGGTTGTTTGTTAATGTTGGTTTCCATTGCAATGACAATCGCATTGATCACCCATATGGGCTATGTTGCACGGAGCTTGCATGTAGTAGTTGCGGCCTGTGCATATTGGGTGCCATGCCAACCTACTGCAACCGGCTAGAGATTACATTTCTGAAGTACATGTCTTCCTGGTAAGCTGTCCACCAAAAGTAACATGCCACTGTTCCAGTTATTTCTAGAAGTTCTTTTTACTTTTCTTATAGACTGATAAGTCTTTTAGTAATAAAAAAGATGAATAAGTCCATTTATATTTCGTTGATGCAATCGATCTCTATTTCCATCCCTATGATGTACAAAATACTCTGTTTCGGTATATACATGTCTACTCTTCACGATTTTTTTTCTTTTTCCATTTGGTCATTGCAGTCATAGGACGATCCACCACATTCCACCGCTAGGATTGGTTTTTATGAGTTTAGAAGCTGTTAAATCCAACAATGGCAATTCACTTCCATTTTATCTTTATTTAAATTCTTGGTATGACAAGCACACTACTAGGATTTTCCAAGCATCCTATTTCGTTTGTTGGTCATGTACGTCCTATCTATTTAAAATTCTAAGCAACCATATATATTGTATAAAACAGAATAGTGATATATTTTCACAAAGAGTTGTACTAGAATACTATATTTTAACGTCTTTCTAAGATATTATGTCAATCTAGATTTTGTAACTCAAGGATGCATGTTCCTCTATACAATAACCAAGCAGAACTTTCCTCAGTGAAAAAGTTTTTCCTAGAACAATGACCCGCATTTTAGTATATTTTATCCAATATTGATTTTTTTAATAAAACACTTTAATGGAGGGGATATTAGTAGGATATGTTTGATGGGCTCGATTATGAAGATTGTGAAAGTGGCATCTAATTTGTTTTCGATGAGAACTAATGCAAGTATTTATGTTTGACGATTTTAATGTGTCCTATGATACTCTCACCTAAACTATCTAAGTAACGAAAGTTATGTAGGGTGTATACATCTTGAATGAATACCTCAAGATCTAGAATCATATGTTTCATGATTGGATAATTTTGATGGAATTTTCATCCTTGTAGATGTTTCAAGATTCAACTCTCAATGATATATTAGTTTGTTTCAATGAAAATCATATCCCTATAATTTCTCTATGTTTTATTTCATGTCGTGTATTTTTATGTAAACCAAACTACAAAGCCCAATCTACTCAATTATCAGGCGATATACCCCCACACATGAGTTTATATATAAAACTCATGAGAAACCTAATCGGCTTATTTTCACGAAAATACCTAACTAAAAATATCCCTTTAAGAATTATAAATAATTCATATTATATTGAATATAATTGTCAATGCTGAAATATTTTCATAATGAATCATAAAAAAATGTTTAAGTTAGGCCAGTCGTGATTAAGTTATGCAATATTTAATAATATACAAGTGTTGATATAATAAAACCTCATGTATCATAAATGTCATAGGAATTGTCACTTCACACACACACACACATATATATATATATATGAAATAATGTGTGTGTGTATTTATTTATTTATTTATTTATTTATATCTTCATATATATTCTTAACTCATTTGCACTGATGTGGTTCAAACGTGGTAATTATTCAACTGAGTGTCGATTAATATTTTATATGTACAACTAATATATTCAAGTTTGTGACTTGAATTGAGAATTATTTCGAACTGAAGCTGACATGTGAATAAGAGGAGGTTCACCAGCTGATTGGGTGAAGATGTTGACTGATCTCTTATTCCTTTGATGACAAATATCCCATGGGATTTAAATCATTTTTGAAAAACATATAGTGTCCATATCATTTTTGAGAACATAAAATAGTGTTTCCTATACAATGCTATCAACTTTTTATACATCTAGAAACATCGAGGCTAAAGTAATGCACACTCAAGGAGAATTAGTAGGTCCTTACTTTTTTAAACAAATAGACGTAATGTAATAATCCTGTTGTGGGACTTCATGCTTGTGGTTTGTAAAGAAGAACAAGAAATGTAATATTGGAAAATGTGATAATAATGTGCCTATAAGAATTCTCAAACCACTTATTTTGGGACGTTCAAAGATACAAGAGATGACTAATTTTTTGTGTCAAATTAAAGATTATATCATGATACGTGGTGTATAGTTTCACTTACCAAAAAATTGAAAGTGTTTGCTATGCCCAATGGATGGTAATTGGATTATGTTCTCCTTGGTTTTCCTCAATACTTGGATAAAAATGTTTGATGTTGTGGTGGAGTTGAGAGTATACATTCTATCAATAGATTTGAATTTAGTGTTTCAAAAACCAATACAAAGTCAAACGTTCCATCCTCACCTACAAGCAAATGTCTCCATGTGTGGTACTTATCCCGATGGTGTTCGACTATAACAATAACTCTGATTTCTCTGTAAACCCTATGTGTTTATCATGATCTTCTAAAACATTGATTTGTCGTTACAAAATCAAGGCTCATTGTGGCATCTATACCGACTCCTATATCTCTTGCATTTATGTACTATCACAACACCAAAATCGAGCTTCGTCATGGCCTCCGACTTGTATGCGTCCAATGGTTTTGTAATGAAATTGAGATCTTTCTCCAACCCCAGTTCTGATCAAATATGTGGTGTGAATATCTTTTCGTCATGCTGGTAGGCGATTCATGTTCGGCATGCCCAAAAACAACTCGAGGATCTATACAGTTTTGAGGGGCAACCCTTTCAGTGGCTTATGGATCAACCACGTCAACATAAAGTTGAAGGTTAAAGAGTTCAGGATAGTGGGACGTACATTAGTGCTCATGGTTCCTGAAGAAATGGTGTTGTTATGTTACCAATTAGTCAAGAAATAGCGGCATACCTATCTTGGCGGCAATGTGGAATGCCCTTACCAACTTCTCACAAATGCTCCCAGGGCCAAGTCATGCATGATGGGAGTACCTAGGCTTTTAACGTCATGGAAAAGGGGAAGAGGAACAACTCCAGAACATAGTCGGTGTATGGTGTGTTTGGTAACCTAGTACATTACACAGTTGTCAAAAATTGAATTCTTGACAAATTGAGTTCAATGGCGGCATAGAAAACTTTTTATTGTAGGCTATGGCTCCAGCTTTGGAAGCATATTATTGTGAGTGTGAAGTAAGACAAATATCATTCAGTTTTGATAAAAAAAAATCATTAATAAAATCATACGAAGCCATGTATAGCTTATGTTTCCAATGCAAACAAAATCAGGTCAATCATCTCCGCTCATACTTCTGATGTAAGTCAATTTCTCATATTAGGTAATATTAATATGCCAATTCACAAAGTTTATTTATATTCCTCATTTTACAAGTCAAATAATGGTAGCTCCATTCCCGTCCATGTCATGCAATCGTGGCGGTAAGCCACAGGTTCTTTGGGGGTTGGTTTAATTGTTTTAGAAGGTGTACGACCTACATCTCAAGATGTAAAACACCATGAGATGCTCATAGACATTCTAATCAACAATGCATCAAATATAATTGATAGTAGACAACTGTTATGCCTCAATGAAGGTCACCCAGTTGGTACACCCTCATCAATATCAGTAGTAAGAAGGGATTGAAGAAAAGACTGTGACAACTTAGACAAAGATTCTCTAGCAATTCTTTGGGATATTCGATAAGAAGCAATTTTAGTTTTTACGTTTCTAATATTTCGTAATCCGACTTCCATATAAAATATCTTGTCTTAGCATTGACATTTCTGTTGTTTCCACTTCACAGTCCTTTTACAAGAATGATTTATTTTTAAGTATGTGTGTAGGATGCAATAGTCTTCCAAATCTATTGCTCTGTAAGATCTTTAATGGATTAAAAGACAACACCAATTGTGCAAAATAGATGGCGTGTATTTATTTATCAAATTCTACAATCTTATAATACACCATATTACCTTTTTTCCTTTGGATTTATTTATCAAATTATGAAATCTCATTAGACAATGAATTACCTTTTTACCTTACTATATCAAAAAGAATGCTTGAAATATGAAACAATTAATCTAAATTAACAACTACTACCTATAGTACATATGAATACTTATGTAAATATTGACAAAACAACGAAGGAAATCTTGGGCAAGAAAAACATATTTCAATAATATAATTACAAATTTTACATACGACTTAAGAACTCATATCATGTCAAGATTATGCACGCTAGAGTATTTTATCAAATATTGTTTCTTATTGCATTTCAAAACAAAACTCATAATGATGCAAGTCTGGAGTACTTTCCTGAATTAGGATTTGATCTAAAATGTGAGCATGATTGTAGGTATTCTCATATTATTCTAAAAAGAGTAGTTCATCTAACCCAACTCCATTGGAATGTTCTCTTAAGTTGGTCATCTAGACCAAAAATGTCAACCAATTTTATAAAAAGAATATAGATATTTTTTAAACAATTTTACCTATATATATCGATAAGACAAATGGTAGTTAATTTTTATTTTTATACACAACTGTAGATTAAATTCAGTGACAAATAACTGGTCTCATAATAATAACTAAAGGGGATAAAATCACATGTAGGTAACCATTTACTATTCCAAGTAGTTATGTTTCAATATCAAAACATTATCTTAATGTAATATATTATGTAGACGCCACGTTTAAATGGTCAGCAACTATCAAGATTATTTATATGAGAAATGTAATAAGAGGACACTCTTAAATGAGAATGCATTAATCATGTTTTAGAATAAAAGAAAAGTAGACATGTTTTTTAGAATGTACTGAAATGTGAATATAAGGTATCTAAACAACAACTAGATGAAAGGAAAATGTTAAATAGAATTGACAAAATTGAAAATGTGATCAATTTGTATCGTAAAATAGAAAAAAATACTAACACAACAAACCACTAAAGTAAAAAGTATCTAGGCATGTACATGAGTGTGGATAAAATAAGACTCTCAAATTGTGAACCATGTGTTGTCATGCCTAATATTTACCTACACAATGTTAACATATTAGAAACCTTCTTATGTATTCTTAACCACCTATTGATAACACCTATTTTTGTGATGTTTTAGGCTGTTTTTCTGTTATCAAAACTACCCTTTTAAACTGTTTTCCTCTCTTTTATAAGTACTTTCGCAATAATTGGCCAAATGACGCTCTTAATTCAATATTTCCATCTTTTGCAGGGTTTTCCTCGTATTTTGACCCATTTGTCAATCAACAAGGCCGTCCCGGCCCACAAATAAGTTCGACCTGCATCGGCCTTCCAGATAGCCGATATGAGCACTGCCCGACAGGGTAAGCGCAACACAACGACACGCGACATGGGGATGCCGCGCAATAAGGAACTGGCGGGCGATACGTCTTTTACCCGACAGGGAGCCCAAGCTCGCCCGACAGCTAAAGCCTGTCGTCCGACACGGGCCACCCACTGGCAGGCGCCGCTCGTCACGTGATCGATAGCCGACATCCTTGTGTCGGGCGATACCGATATCGGCCGTCACCGACTCCACGATGATAAAGGGGGACATGTGGCACCCTGTGCACTATAACTTCCCCCAACCGCTGCCTATAAATAGCAGCTACAGGAAGCCGAAAAGATAGTTCGGTCAGGTCGGGATAGTTCGGAACCTTGTGCAATCTTCAGAGGAAAGCGACGAGAGCGAGTGTATCGTGCCTCAGTGCTGTGTCGGGCGATCCTAGGTGAGCTCTTCCCCATCCTAAGAGGGAGGTGAATGGTTCACTTAGTATCGTCCCGGCGACGCTCCAGGCCGATATCGGCCGACACGGATCTCCGACTTATGTGACCGACACTAGATACATCAGTTAGCCTGGCACGATACCGAACCCGATACGCTTCACCCGCCACGGCGTGTCGCCCGAGAGGGTGCCGCCCGACATGAGCGTATCGGGCCAGGGTTCTCGCACGATGCAATCCGTCCGTCACGGTGTGTCACCCGAGAGGGTGTGCCGCCCGACACGGTTGTATCGGGCTAGGGTCCTGACCGGTATCGGGCTGGATGGTCCACTGTAGTCTGTCGTTCTTCTATATCAAGAAGGTGATATCTATCTTTATTTCTATCATTTAATTCTTTTACTTCTGCATTGTAATCAGACTTTTATATGTTAATAGAATTAGAAGAGTTTAATTATCTGCTACTTTATGCTTGTTACTCTTGTTGGATGATTGCTTTGTTTAATATTTGAACTCTAGCTCGTATGTTGGATCGCGTTTTGATTAGCTACCGAATCATGTTTTCCCGTTGCAACAACCTTGAGAGAGGTGTTGTGGCTCTAGTGTTTGGTCTGATTCTGGAGTACGTGAGTGCCCAGAATCGGAGCTGTTGAATAACCTTTCCACTCTAACCTAAGTCCAACAACCACGAGAGTGGTGTTGACGCTTGGTTATAGGTACCCGCTCTGAGAGGAGGGGTACAAGATGTTCCTACTACCGCTTGTTTTACCGAAGTTTTCTCCTTCGTACCCGGTTTCAGCTTTAGTATTATCTCTCTGTTTCTGTTGCATGAAAACCCCTAAAAACTGATAAATGCCTAAAACATAAGTTTTCCTTATAACTCCAGTTGGAGATAGGGTTTTCTTTTGTTTCATCGATCCTGTTCTGCTGTTCCCTTTTGGGAATTTTATCATCTCTTTACCCTGCCGGAGTGTAGCGTGTCGATTATGTATTCTCAACACTACCACCCTTGTCCCTGTGTTCGACCCCATATATCTACTTCGACCCCGTAAACAAAGTTGCGGAGGCCTAGAAGGATTCGGGTTATAAATGTAAAAGCTCGATTACCTCAAATCCACCTCCAATTTTAGGACGCGCGATTTAGGCCGGTCAACTTTTTGGCGCCGTTGCCGGAGACAAGGCAAAATGACACTGTTGACGAATCTGAATCCACTAACTACACTCCAGTGCCTCAAGCTTAGAAATGAGCTTGACATCACACTTTTTTTCTTCTATTCATTATTCTTCACCTAAACTAAATAATTCTATTTTCTGACTTGATTTCTCATGCCATTTCAGGAACTCTGAATAACGGTGACCTGTTCCATCGAGCTTTGACGCCATGTCTTGTTGTGAGCAATCTTTGTCTGAGGGTGAACGTCAAGGCCGAGATGAGATTTCGCACCAGCCCAGCTTGGTTGGCCAGCTGTTTGCTTACATAAAAAGACAAGACACTATCATCAACCAGCTGGCGCAAGGTGCGCTTCCCAGCCCTGGAGCTCAGAATTCCATGCAACACCAGATGGCAGGTTTGTAGAGGCGCCAACGTGAGGTCGATCGACGGCTGGCCCAGATGGCCGCCCTGATGAAAGACCCAGCAGGAAGGACACTCTCCTACCCTGAAACTGCCAGAATGGCAGTACTAAGATCTGGGAAGACGGTGGAGCGCGCTGACGAAGTTAGACCAGAGCCTGAGCCAAGGCCTGAGAGTGCAGTTCCAGCAGAGGATGAAGGTAGACAAGCAGAAGCTCAAGAGCCAGCACAGAAGTCTTCCGATGAGCTACCTGGTGGGAGGAATCCATATGCTCCTAGGCTATCATTTCCGTATAAACTGATAAAGGCAAATCTGAAAAAGTGTCACGAAAGGTTCATGGACTCGATCAGGAAACTGCATCTTGAAGTCCCCTTCCTTGACGCCTTGGAAGAGATGCCAACCTACGCCAAGTTCCTCAAGGATCTTATCACGAAGAAAAGAAGAGGAGGAAGGGTTGAGACCGTGCACCTAGCATCTGCTTCCTCAGCTTTCGTGAAGCCTGACCTGCCAAACAAAAGAAGAGACCCTGGAGCTTTTACGATCCCGTTTGCCATCGGGGACAACGTCGAGCAAAAAGGTCTTACCGACTTAGGGGCTAGCATCAGCCTCATGCCCTTGAGCTTCGCGCAAAGGTTGGGTTTAACCGACATGGTTCGTACCAATATGAGGATCGAACTGGCGGACCATACCTTTAAGAGACCAGTCAGCGTTGTCGAAGATGTGCCGATCAGGGTCGGTAATTTCTTCATTCCTTGCGACGTAGTCGTAATTGATACAACAGATGACCCCCGCTGCCCGATCATCTTTGGACGTCCTTTCCTGGCAACAGGAAGGGCGCTGATTGATGTCTCTGAAGGGATTATCACGCTAAGGGTCAGAAACGACCACCTGGACTTCAAGCTGAAGGAGGTAATGAAGGGCCCTTCCCTGTCTGAATCTGCATGCTTTACAGACAACTACGATAAATTCTGCGAGGAGATAGAGGAGGACATCTGGATAGTGGACCCCCTTGCGAGGGCTATAAGCTATCAGGATTCCAACTTCGAAGATCCTGAAGTTGTGAAGTATCTCGACCTTTTTGACCTGTCTGGCAAAGATCTACACGAAGAGGAAGAGGTGGTGGATTCTGTGAAGTATGCCCCTCTCGAGGAGGGGCCTCAAGAGAAGGCATCCAGAGCAAAGCCTGAGTTGAAACTATTGCCCGAAGGTCTGAAATATGAATTCTTGGATAAGGAAGAGAGAAACCCTGTCATCGTTAATGCCAATCTTCTGAGAAACCAGCTGGACCAACTTCTTGAGAAGTTGAGACTCCACAGGGGAGCTATAGGATATTCAGTAGAGGACATCAAAGGCCTTAGCCCCGCCTTGTGCATGAATCGCATCAACTTAGAAGAATCCGCCAAGCCTCTGGCTCAACCCTAGAGGAAGCTGAATCAGATGCTCAAGGAGGTCGTCAAGAAAGAGGTAATCAAGCTTAGGGATGCGGGGATCATTTACCCAATCAACGATAACAATTGGGTGAGTCTGATCCACGTAGTACCCAAAAAGGGCTGGATGACCTTGGTAAAGGGTGAAAAGGGTGATGAGGTGGCGGTTAGGACCGTCACCGGATGGAGGATGTGCATCGATTACCGAAAGCTAAACCATGCTACCAAAAAAAGATCATTTTCCGCTACCTTTTATTGACCAAGTTCTTGAAAGATTAGCGCATCACGATTTTTTTTGTTTTCTCGATGGCTTTTCAGGATTTTATCAAGTACCCATCTTGCCCGACGATCAGGAGAAAACAACATTAACCTGCCTCTACGACACTTATGCTTTTAGAAGGATGCCCTTCGGAATTTGCAACGCTCCTGCCACGTTTCAAAGATGCATGATATCGATGTTTTCAGATTTTCTAGAAGATATCGTAGAAGTTTTAATGGACGATTTTTCAGTCTATGGGAAGGACTTTGATATCTTCTTGAAAAATCTGTCTTTGGTTCTTCAAAGGTGCGAGGAGAACAGCCTGGTTCTAAACTGGGAAAAGTGTCATTTTATGGTACGAGAGGGCATCGTTCTGGGGCATAAGATCTCAAGGCGTGGGATCGAGGTGGACGCAAGCAAAGTTGAAGCAATATCTAAGCTTCCTCCACCGAAGTCCGTGACGAGAGTGAGGATCTTCCTCAGGCACGTCAGTTATTACCGCAGATTTATAAAGGACCTCTCAAAGATTTCAAAGCCTTTGTCCAATTTGCTGGTAAGGGATGTTGAATTTGTTTTCTCTAATGAATGTCTAACGACTTTTCAGGCTTTAAAGAACGCGCTCATATCACCACCCATCTTCCAAGCGCCAGATTGGGATTTACTGTTTGAGCTGATGTGCGACGCTAGCGACTATGCGGTAGGAGCAGTCCTGGGGCAGAAGAAATATACAAAGCACCATGTGATCTGCTACGCTAGTCGCACGTTGGACGAAGCTCAGGTAAATTACACAACCACAAAAAAAGAGATGCTGGCAATTGTCTTCGTCTTCGATAAATTCAGGTCGTATCTCGTTGGAGCAAAGGTCAAGGTATATACAGATCATGGGGCTATAAAATATCTTATGCAAAAGAAAGACACAAAGCCCAGACTGCTAAGGTGGGCCTTGCTGCTTCAAGAGTTTGACCATGAAATTATCGACAAGAAGGGCGCAGAAAATGTGGTCGCCGACCACCTATCGAGGATCGTAGCTGAAAGACAAGGGGGACCACCGATCAACGACGACTATGCAGATGAGGCTCTTATGTTGGCAGAAGCTAAAGAAGAAGACTTGCCATGGTTTGCAGATATCTGCAACTATCTTGCTTGTGGAGAGCTGCCTCCTGACATTACATACAATCAAAAAAAGAAATTTTTCGCGGATGCTAAAAATTACTATTGGGATGATCCCCTCATTTTCAGAAGATGCGCTGACAATTTATACAGGAGGTGCGTCCCAGAGGAAGAAACCGCGAACATTCTGTGAGAGTGCCACACCTCCTCCTATGGTGGACACCTGGGTAGCGAGAGAACTGCCGCAAAAGTACTACAATCAGGTTTCTACTGGCCCTCGTTATTCAAAGATGTTGCACAATTTGTGAAAATCTGCAAAGAGTGCCAGTCAACGGGGAATATAGGGAGGAGGAATGAAATGCCGATGGCGAGCTGGATCGAAGTAGAGATCTTCGACATGTGGGGGATTGATTACATGGGACCGTTTCCTCCATCCAGGGGGTATCAATACATACTAGTGGCAGTAGACTATGTATCGAAGTGGGTGGAAGCAGTAGCAACCCAAACGTGCGACGCCAAGTCGGTAATCAAGCTATTCGAGAAGACGATCTTTCCTCGGTTCAGAGTACCATGCACAGTAATAAGTGACAGAGGGTCACATTTCAGGGAGAGACAGTTTGAAGCACTCCTACGTAAGTATGGAGTGAAGCACAAGATCGCTACACCCTACCACCCACAGACCTCAGGGCAGGTAGAGGTTTCAAACAGACAAATTAAGCAGATCCTGGAGAAAACTGTCAGCCGAACGAGGAAAGACTGGTCTATGAAGCTTGACGACGCGCTTTGGGCCTACCAGACTGCCTATAAAATGCCCATTGGAAGCTGATCTACGGAAAATCCTGCCATCTACCTCTGGAATTGGAACATAAGGCCCTTTGGGCGATCAAATTCTTAAACATGGACCTTGAGAAAGCCGGAGAAAAGAAATTTTTTCAGCTTCAAGAGCTCGAAGAGCTAAGAATGAACGCCTATGAAAATGCAAAAATCTACAAACAAAGGACGAAAGTGTGGCATGATACCCACCTAAGGAGAAAAGATGTAAGCAAAGGGGATAAAGTTCTATTATTTAAATCGTCCATTCGACTCTTTCCTTGAAAGTTACAAACTAGATGGTCGGGACCGTTCACGGTATCGAAGATATACCCATCAGGAATGATAGAGCTCTACGACAAGGACGATCCGACCAAAGTCTTCCAAGTAAATGGGCACAGAGTAAAAAGGTTCTATGAGGATGAAGCTTTTGTCAGGAGAGCAGAAATCAACTTGCAGGATATGGATACAGTCGAAGGCTGAATGTGAAGAACCTCCACTGGTCGAGCTGGCGACGCAAACTTCAACGCTCCTCGGGAGGCAGCCCGAGTTTTTCTTTCTCTCATAGAGTAGGATGCAGTTTTATTCCTTGTAAAACAAACTTTATGGACTATAATAAGGCCCGAGTCAGTGCACGCGCTGAGCGTACCGACTCTTCTATTTTATGGGTCACCGCTGTATATTGTGAAACTTTGAAGAGTAAAAACTTCTGAGGTCGGGGACTTAACCCTATGCCGATGATGTTTACCCTTTAATCGCCTTTTCATCGCCTTATTTTAGTTTTGGCCGCCTGTTATTAACCGTATCGGGCAGCAGCTCAGCTGGCACGCAGGACCGCTTGTGTCGGGTTGTAGTCTCTCGGGCATCGCAACGGCCGTGACGGATGGCATTCCTGGGCGGCGTGCACCGTATCGTGCATGCGAGTAATTTCCCTTAATAAAGACTGATGGGACCGTCGTCTCGGGAATGGCATGTCTCAGCGGCCGACGCACGCCCCAGAACTGCCCGTTTTACCCCCATGTGACTTTGCTATATATAGTAAGGAGGGTCCAACGTGTCGGGCTACTTCACTTACTCTTTCAGCCACCCACCACATGCAGTAATCCACCTTTTGCTCACATGTCGGGCAGCTCGCCGACACACTCGTGTCAGGCGAGAGGTTCAAAGAGAAAAGGTATAGCCCGACAGTCTGTTGCCCGACACAGATTTCATATCGTGCACTGCGTATCGGGTTTACGCCCTTAGTCGATTTTTCCTGGTATCGCCCGGCACAACTTAGCACGACACGTCGGCCGATAGTGTTTGCCCGATACGCCATATCGAGCGACACATTTTTCTTTTGTGGCGTCCTATCGGGCGGTTGTTTCATGAGACCTTATCGCCCGACACACCCGTATTGGGCAGTGTGTTGTGCTACGCGGCTCTCCCCGTATCGTCCGGTCTCGTATCGCCTCAGACTTTGTTTTGATGAACGATACCCGGGCTTTAGAACCAGACTTGATTTATTGGGATATCAGTCTTTCCTACCTAACGTTTAAATGATCTATGAACTTGATAACATGTATGGATGACATACAGCAAACCTCCGGAAGAGTTGACAACCACAGCAGAAGAATCGACTGGGTGGCTGAAGCAACAGCAGTCGGACAGAAATGCCAGAATTCCGATACAGCTAGGGCACCACCCGCCGAAAAGAAAGCAAGAGAAGACCATCTCCTTATCATAGTCTGTCTTCTGCGGTGGTTTTGGGCCATCCCTAAAAGAGAAAGTTAATAAAAATAGAGAGGCCCTCTGACTACACACTCCTGGGAAGAATCAAGTGGACTGAAACTGGGATTGACGATCAGTCCTTTTGTTCACGTTCAGAACGGAAGTACCAGGAGTAAGGGGAGGCCAAATAAGATGGAGATTGCAGCAAAGAAGCATATTGCAACTTCTCCAAGGCACAAGCGAACCTGCTAGATAACCTTCACTGGACTAACATGACCTCACCCTCTTCTTCACTACTCTGGGACAGAGTGTGGAATAAGTTTGGGGGGGATACCCATGTACCAGTGAAGGAGGTATACAAATTTTCTTGTGCCATTTTGTTCTTCTCCTATATCATGTGTATGTACCCATGCTCGTATAAAATTCCATGCTCATATAAAAATTTTGAAAAATTCTACTTATTTTGTTCTCATGCATATGTACAAAGTCGCTATATTAGTAATAATCTGATGCGACTTCTTGCCAAGCTTGTTTTCTTTATGCTTAATGTGATGCAAGTTTTGTTATATCTTTCTGATAATGTTGCTTCAAACGAACAAAAGATTACGTTTCTCCGTGCCAAAAATTTCGAAAAAATGAATAATCTTGCAACAGCTAAGAGACGAGTATGGAGAAGGAAAAAGATGCCCAAACAGCAAAGATCTCTTTTGTTCCCCCTTACCCAACATAAATCCCAAAAAAGAGAAAGTAGCCTTATGAGAGTGAATAAAAGCATGAGAGTTGTGCCTTATAAAAGAAAAGAAAAATATATATATATACACACTTGTTTTCCAAAAGTACCCATCTTTAGGCATGGTAGATCCGGGGCAGTGGTACGTAGGATGTGAAATCACTGCTCTAAAGCCAACTGGCTTGGACTGCAGGGACCACTTGCCCGTTAACGGACCCTTACCTGGATGGACTGATGGGAAACAAGAAGAAAAACCCAAAAAGCCTTAGCCTACCCAACACACAACTTTCTGCCACAAAAATAAAGTTGTTTGGTGTGGAAGCTAACTTCGGAATCATACACCAAAGTCTCGCTGAAGCTGTAGAGAAAGAAAATTTTTACTGAAATAATAAGGTAGGAAATGCAAGGTCCTTTGTTCGTAGAGGAGCATCATTATCTCTAAAGGCATTACGACACTTGTTTTACCTCTTGGCCTGAAAGCTATACTATGCAAGAAAAGCATCACAAAATAAAGTTTAAATATTGATTGAGGACTATCAAAACGCTAAGTTTGGGGGAGTTGATAACACCTATTTTTGTGATGTTTTAGACTATTTTTCTGTTATCAAAACTGCCCTTTTAAACTGTTTTCCTCTCTTTTATAAGTACTTTCACAATAATTGGCCAAACGACGCTCTTAATTCAATATTTCCATCTTTTGCAGAGTTTTCCTCATATTTTGACCCATTTGTCAATCAATAAGGCCGTCCCGACCCACAAATAAGTTCGACCTACATCGGCCTTCCAGATAGCCGATATGAGCTGACACGCGTAAACCGTGCGTGCAAACACAAGTATACGTATCAATGTAATATAGGCCTTGTGAGGCCCGAGTCGAACTCAGGGAAATGTGAATTTTAGTAGACTACTACTAACTGGTTGCGATCAGCTAAACCGATTAAAAGAGTTGATTGGTTTGAAAAAGAATATAAAATAAAGTGAAAACAAAAAGAGCGATGATTAAATGTTGGTTTAATTAAATGAGAATGAGATTCCTTAGGATTGCTGATTTCACCACGGGGTCCCGTTATACTGAATATCTTGCATAAATAACGTAGATTTTATCGAATCTTGGATAAAGAGCCTGTAATCAAGATTGCCCGCTTTCACGGTACAATCCACTACCCAAATCTAAGCCAATTCTACTTTCGTAGCAATTTCTATCTTAGATTAGGTGCATTACCGATGACTCTGGATATCTCTCCACTATCCGTACGTCGCCTAGTCTAAGGAACGCATAAGATGGTGTATAAAAGTGGGTTTTCTGACCTTTAATCCCCTTTCCAGAGTAATTATTAGTCTAATTCTTTACCTATGGTCATGAAGCATAAGTAAATCAAGCAATCTCCACAATTATATATCCAAGAAATGAGAATTATATATCAATTCATGCAAAAATTTAATATAACGGTTCCCCGGGCTACTCCCGGGTCCTAAGGAACAATGGGGATTAGCCCCGCATGGTTGACAATGGAGAATACATACGAGTAGAGAAGAAAAATGTGGGAAACATAGAGAAAACTCGTGTAACCCCTGATACGAAGGTGCTCTTGGAGATCCTCCTCGAGAAACATGCGTTTTGCAGTCTTCCGGCAGTAAAATTGCCCGTCGGAGGTGCCCGGATCGCTCGGTTAACGGCCTTCGTCTCTTGTCTCCTCTCTCTTTCTCTCCTTCTTGGATGTTGTGCAACACAATATGAGATCCCCCCAGGGCCGTCCGTGCTCTTCTTAGGTCATAGGACTACTTTACGGCTCCGAAAAAGCTCAACCGTCGGATTAGAACGCTCCGTTTTAGTGCTGAAAATCACCAGATCCCGACGTTGTCGATAGTATCGACCCCAGGTCGATGGTATCGACCATGATATAGGTTTTTCCTTTCAAAGTAACATTTTGGGGTTTCTTTATGATGAAATGTCGATACTATCGACACCAGGGTCGATAGTATCGACTCTGGACAATGCAAAAGTGCCTAAAAAGTGCCGAAACATGTGTATAAGTCCGGGGATTATATAAAATCATATAAATATGATAAAATAAGTATAATTTAATGCAAAAAGAGTTTAAAGGCCAACTATAGTGAATTATGCAAATATAATCAAGAAAATGACAAATACATGCATAAAACAGATATAAAATAAGCCTATAAAAGTGACTCAAAACCCATGCATCAAACTCCCCTAAGCTTAAACCTTGCTCGTCCTCGAGCAACAAAACTTTGGATCTGGTTGAGATAAGTCAACAACATGACATAAATACATGAAATGAATCTACATCATCCCCACTTTTTTTCCACAAACCGGCCCTCATTGACCACTGAACACTAACTGCCATCCAGGCGACCAAAGACCTATGTAAAAGATGTCCGTCCCCCAATCAGTAAAACACTATCAATTAAAGCAGTTAATATGATAAACTCATTTGGTCCATACTTGATGCATCTTGTGATCTCCTATCTACGTTGCTCATTTCCTAACTACCATCCAAATGGAAGCAGATCTCCTGATATTAATGATTGAGGAGAATATCATGGGTGGCCTACCGATTAGAGCAACAGGTGGATGGGATAGGTGGTTGTGGAAGAGATGGAATCACATAACATTCAATCATGCAATACAAATTTTAATGACCTATCATGATGCAAAATGTAAGTGAAAATGTCCTAATGCTATATTTTTGGTAGAATGATGCATGCACTATCATTCCGTCTCAAGGTGAGATGGAATATCTAAAAAAACTACACCATGTGCTTATTCTTCTTAGTTCTCAGGTGAGAACATGTTCCTTTCTCCCTCTTCTTCTTTATTACTTCTCAATTCTTTTTTTAATTTTTTTTCTTCTCTTTTTTTTTCAATTTTTCTTTAATTTTTTTTTCAAGCCCTTATTTTCATAGATGATAATGAATTATTTGCCGGGCTCACTTCTTGTTACATAAATTATACATTTGAAGCATTCTATTTGGAGGGTATGGATCAAACTCACCACCTTTAATGTTTTCAGAGTAACATAAGATACATGGTGTACAATATGCTCAAAATATGCAAATGCAACTACATAATGATAGTTATGCAATTAAATGACACGCACCTAAGGATAATGTGCATGTATAACTACTCTATCTTTTTTTTCATTTTTCATGCAAAAAAAAAGTATGTGAAAATAGATATAATGCAAGACCTATCTACAAGAGATGTAATAAAAAAGTGAAAGACAATAATGTGCTCCCATTTCTTATGGTAGAGTGTGAATGAAATTGCGGTGGATCAGATCACAAGACTAATTGACAGAACCTTCCGAAAATATCATATGTCCCTCTCTAAAGACCTGTGTACAGGGTAACTGAAGGATTTATCTCTTAAACTTTAGTCTAAGGTCACGTTATCATTTGGTCGGTTTAGGCTCAAACATTCTTGTCAATCACTTTTCCTTGGACAATAAAGATAGTCATTCATGTCCCCATGTCCTGAAGCTGACTCACCCAAGCACTTCCTCAGTTATGCAACTCAATTACTCACAAGAATAAGTTCAAAAAGTTTACAATATGCTCATTTTTTCATGTGCACACAACCCAAGAGTAAAACTTGCAATTGAAACCATGCATTTATTGCTCCACAGATTACACTAGATAGATGTGGATCCTACAAAAGTGGTAAATCTAGAAACAAATACAACTAATATTTCAAAAGTAAAAGCAACATGAATAAGTAAGTAAAAACTAAGATAGAGGGTTGTTCCAACACCCCCCTAATCTTGAATAAGACTATGGCCTCATAGTCAACATTCTCACTTAAGAGGTGGAACAGCGGTACCATTCGCTTTGAAGTGTGGTGAAGAAGGATGGTTAGATGCTCAAGTTGACCAAGTGATGCTTGCTATCTCCCTCTTTTTGGTAGCCCATTTTTGTGTCTTAGTGGTTCTAAGACGTGACTTGCTTCATCCATCTTTCCTATGTAAAAAACGGTTCGAAAAAATCTCATTTCGATACCTTTTACGACCTGTTTTATGTAGCTATCCTGCAGGTGTCGATACTATCGACACAAGGTCGATGGTATCGACCTAGACTCAGCAAGTTTGTTGAATCGATGCATCTAAAAGCCTGGGAACTCAAAAGTGTCTATACTATCGACCCTAGGGTCGATGGTACCGACTTTACTGTCACCAATTTTTCTGTAAATCTTTTGGAATCTCGATACTATCGACCCTAGGGTCGATGGTATCGACTTTACTTCAGTGTTTACTGATCCAAACTCGATATTATCGACATGGGTGTCAATAGTATCGACCTTAACATTCTGCACACTTCAAAACACGAGTTAGGGTACCATTTTTATAAAAATTATCAAAACCTAAGCAAAAACTAAGTACATAAACATAAAAGAACATAACCCAACATAAAATGAACCTAAAGTTGGGTTGCCTCCCAACAAGCGCCCTTGTTTAATGTCCTAGGCTTGACATAAAGATACCTTTAACCTGGGTTGTCAAGAGATGTCTCCAATGAGTCATGTGGTAATTTGAATTTAACTCTATCATCACCAATCCCAAGTGTCAAGTAACCTCGCCCAATGGCAGCGATTACATCAGCCGTAGCTTGGAACGGCCTTCCCAATAGCATCTCACCTCCTTCCAACTCATGCATGTCCATGACCACAAAGTCAACAGGGAAGATGAATTTGTCGAACTTGAGTAGCACATCCTCGCATATACCTTGTGGCTTCACAATGGATCCATCCGCCAACTCAATAATCATGGTAGATTTCTTTAGTGACTTCAATCCAAGCTTTTGAAACGTGGACAGTGGCATAAGATTAATGCTGGCCCCTGAGTCACACTGTGCTTGTGGAAAATGTTGGCCGCCTATGGAACATGGGATGTAGAAACATCCTGGATCTTTCCTCTTCCTTGGTAGCCGTCCTTGGATTATAGAACTCACTTTTTCATCAACAACTCAAATGTCAGTGTCTTTTATCCGCCTTTTCTTGGTGATTATGTCCTTGATAAATCTTCCATATGCTGGAATCTGTTCTATCATTTCCACTAACGGAATATTAATATGGAGCTTCCTAAACATCTCCAAGAATTTCTTGTAGTGCCTATGCTCTTTCTTCGGCCTCAGACTATCCGGGAAAGGCATGTTTGGGTCCTTCGCTCGCTTGTGTGGTGGCACATATGGAACTTTAGGGGTCTCTTCCCCCAAGCTTGCTTCAACGCCACCTTCTAGGATAGGATTTGACACATCATCCGTGGATGGCATGACTTGTGGCTACTCCCCTCTATCAGTGACTGTAGCTTCACCATGACGCACTGCCTTCACCTGCTCCTCTTGCCTAGGTGCGGGCGCGGTCGCGATGTGCTCTTGGCAAATTTTTCTGGATGGACAACATCCGCCCGGTAGTCCATAATGACTGCGAGGATACGGTATTCTTGGTGTAGCCTCTGTATCAAAAATCATTTTGCTTTTGTCCTGGACCTCCACCACCGGGGGCTCTACCTCAGAAATCATATATATATATTTCACTTGATGATGTGCTTGAACAACATCTGCATTCCCAGCCTGTCTTTGTTGATTTGTATGCTTCATGGCCGCCACTTCATTGGAAATTTGGGTCACAGTCGTCTCTAGTGCCCTCATTTGTGCTCCATGACTTTGCAATGTCTGCCCAAATTTATTCAAAATCTCACCCTGAGACTGTAACTGCTTGGTGAATGTACTCATCATCTCTTGATTTTGTTTCACCACCTGGCTAAGCAATTCATTGTTCTTTTCCTCTAGGCTAGGCTGCAGCTTCTGAAAATTTTGTTCCTTCCTCCAATCATAATTGTTATTTCTATATCCCTGTTGATGCATATACTTTGCATGTGCTTCATCATCAGACCCATTGTCCTCTTTCTCTAGGAGCTTCTTGGCTATAAGATCCAACTTGTCATTAAGCGCTTTGATGGCCCTTGCTTCATGTGTAATGCCAACCTGCTCGGGTGCATCTCTTTCACCCCAAAACTGCTTTTTGGACATGTTCCTTACAATCTCCCAACACCTTGTGCCTGTGTTGTTCAAAAAGAAACCAAAACCTGCTGAGTCCAAATTGCTCCTATCATGTTCATTTAGGGCAAAGTAGAAAATTTTAGCTTGCTTCTCCTTGTCTAAGCCGTGATGTGGACACTTCCTCAGCATGATCTGGAAGCGCTCCCAAGTTTCAGAGTATGTTTCACCGGCTCGCTGGCTGAAGTTGTGTATCCTCCTCACTAGATCGTTTGTCTTTTCAGGCGAGAAGAACCTCTCAAAGAACACCTCAACCATGTGATCCCAAGATTCAATGTACTCATCATCCAGATTGTGCAGCCATTCCCAAGCATTGCCTGCTAAAGAACTGGGAAAAAGTTTCAGGTAGAGTGTCTCTTACGGGAATCTGTCAATCTTTATCATATCACAATTTTCCACGAACGTGCTGATGTGGGTCACCGGATCCTCATTTTTAAGTCCATGGAAAGCCTGCGATTTGACCAACTGAAAAAGTCCTGGATCAATTTTGTAACTGGGAATGTTGATAGCTTGTTTCTTGATTGGCCCCTTTAGTGCAGAACAAGAAGAAGCCTTAATCCTTTCCCAGATCGTCTGCTCCTCATTTTCCGCTCCGTCACCCATTATTACTTTACCAGTACCTACAATTTCAAATAGTAGTGTATGAACCAATACTAATAATTCAAACAATGAATAAGATTTGCAATTCAGTTCAAAAGATGAAAAGAAAAAAAAATTACAGGAATTAAAAGTGGCCTAGTGTGGCCGCTCACAACACTCGTAGTGCTAAAATTCACCATTTCCCCGGCAACGGTGCCAAAAACTTGACACGCGTAAACCGTGCGTACAAACGCAAGTATACGTATCAATGTAATATAGGCCTTGTGAGGCCCGAGTCGAACTCAGGGAAACGTGAATTTTAGTAGACTACTACTAACTGGTTGCGATCAGCTAAACCGATTAAAAGAGTTGATTGGTTTGAAAAAGAATATAAAATAAAGTGAAAACAAAAAGAGCGATGATTAAATGTTGGTTTAATCAAATGAGAATGGGATTCCTTAGGATTGCCGATTTCACCACGGGGTCTCGTTATACCGAATATCTTGCATACATAACGTAGATTTTATCGAATCTTGGATAAAGAGCCTGTAATCAAGATTTCCCACTTTGACGGTACGATCCACTACCCAAATCTAAGCCAATTCTACTTTCGTAGCAATTTATATCTTAGATTAGGTGCATTACCGATGACTCTGGGTATCTCTCTACTATCCGTATGTCACCTTGTCTAAGGAACGCATAAGATGGTGTATAAAAGTAGGTTTTCTGACCTTTAATCCCCATTCCAGAGTAATTATTAGTCTAATTCTTTACCTATGGTCATGAAGCATAAGTAAATCAAGCAATCTCCACAATTATATATCCAAGAAACGAGAATTCTATATCAATTCATGCAAAAATTCAATATAACGGTTCCACGGGCTACTCCCGGGTCCTAAGGAACAATGGGGATTAGCCCCGCATGGTTGATAATGGAGAATACATAGGAGTAGAGAAGAAAAATGTGGGAAACATGGAGAAAACTCGTGTAACCCCTGATACGAAGGTGCTCCTGGAGATCCTCTTCGAGAAACGTGCATTTTTCAGTCTTCCGACAGCAAAATCGCCCGTCGGAGGTGCCCGGATCGCTCGGTTGACGACCTTCGTCTCTTGTCTCCTCTCTATCTCCTTCTTGGATGTTGTGCAACACAATATGAGATCCCCCCAGGGCCGGTCGTGCTCTTCTTAGGTCATAGGACCACTTTACGGCTCCGAAAAAGCTCAACCGTCGGATTAGAACGCTCCGTTTTAGTGCTGAAAATTGCCTGATCCCGACGCTGTCGATAGTATCGACCCCAGGTCGATGGTATCGACCATGATACAAGTTGTTCCTTCCAAAATCACATTTTGGGGTTGCTTTCTGATGAAATGTCGATACTATCGACGCCAGGGTCGATAGTATCGACTATGGACAATGCAAAAGTGCCTGAAAAAGTGCCGAAACATGTGTATAAGTCCGGGGATTATATAAAATCATATAAATATGATAAAAGAAGTATAATTTGATGCAAAAAGAGTTTAAAGGTCAACTATAGTGAATTATGCAAATATAATCAAGAAAATGACAAATACATGCATAAAACAGATATAAAATAAGCTTATAAAAGTGACTCAAAACCCATGCATCATGAGCACTGCCCGACAGGGTAAGCGCAACACAACGACGTGTGACATGGGGATGCCGCGTAAGAAAGAACTGGCGGGTGATACATATTTTACCCGACAGGGAGCCCAAGCTCTCCCGACAGCTAAAGCATGTCGCCCGACACGGGCCACCCACTGGCAGGCGCCGCTCGTCACGTGACCGATAGCCGACATCCTTGTGCCGGACGATACCGATATCGGTCGTCACCGACTCCACAATGATAAAGGGGGACACGTGGCGCCCTGTGTACCATAACTTCCCCCAACCGCTGCCTATAAATAGCAGCTACAGGAAGCTGAAAAGACAGTTCGGTCAGGTCGGGATAGCTCAGAACCTTATGCAATCTTCAGAGGAAAGCGGTGGGAGCGAGTGTATCGTGCCTCAGTGCTGTGTCAGGCGATCCTAGGTGAGCTCTTCCCCATCCTGAGAGGGAGGTGAATGGTTCACTTAGTATCGTCCCGGGCGACACTGTAGGCCGATATCGGCCGACACAGATCTCCGACTTATGTGATCGACACTAGATACAACAGCTAGCCCGACACGATACCGAACCCGATACGCTTCACCCGTCACGGCGTGTCGCCCGAGAGGGTGCCGCCCGACATGAGCATATCGGGCCAGGGTTCTTGCACGATGCAATCTGTCCATCATGGTGTGTCTCCCGAGAGGGTGTGCCGCCCGACACGGTTGTATCGGGCTAGGGTCCTGACCGGTATCGGGCTGGATGGTCCACTGTAGTCTGTCGTTCTTCTATATCAAGAAGGCGATATCTATCTTTATTTCTGTCATTTAATTCTTTTACTTCTGCATTGTAATCAGACCTTTCTATGTTAATAGAATTAGAAGAGTTTAATTATCTGCTGCTTTATGCTTGGTACTATTGTTGGACGATTGCTTTGTTTAATATCTGAACTCTAGCTTGTATGTTGGATCACGTTTCGATTAGCTACCGAATCGTGTTTTCCCGTTACAACAACCTTGAGAGAGGTGTTGTGGCTCTAGTGTTTGGTCCGATTCTGGAGTACGAGAGTGCCCAGAATCGGAGCTGTTGTAGTAACCTTTCCACTCTAATCTAAGTCCAGCAACCACGAGAGTGGTGTTGACGTTTGGTTAGAGGTACCCGCTCTGAGAGGAGGGGTACAAGATGTTCCTGCTACCGCTTGTTTTACCGAAGTTTTCTCCTTCGTACCCGGTTTCAGCTTTAGTATTATCTCTTTGTTTCTGTTGCATGAAAACCCCTAAAAACTGATAAATGCCTAAAACCTAAGTTTTCCTTGTAACTTCAGTTGGAGATAGGGTTTTCTTTTGTTTCATCGATCCTGTTTTGCTGTTCCCTTTTGGGAATTTTATCATCTCTTTACCCTGCCAGAGTGTAGCGTGTCGATTCTGTATTCTCAACACTACCACCCTTGTCCCTATGTTCGACCCCGTATATCTACTTCAACCCCGTAAACAAAGTTGTGGGGGCCTAGAAGGATTCGGGTTATAAATATAAAAGCTCGACTACCTCAAATCCGCCTCCAATTTTAGGACGCGCAATTTAGGCCGGTCACCTATACAACATTTATACAGTTCGTCCGTAACATAAATTATTTATATAACATTGTTTTTCTATTTTTTAGCAATTAAATCATGAAATCCCACAAGAATAAATTATATTCACACAACATTGTTTCATTGTATTCATTTGTAACACAAATAGAGTTGTCCATGATTTGCATAACTTCTTCATTGACAAATGAAATAGATGGATTTAAGTATTGTGTTTTAGTGTGGTTTGGTGCTTAATAAGTTCATATGAGAATGTGCAATTTTTTTACAAAGCATTTTATTTTTCTCTGTTAATTTTTTTCCTTCTAAATCATTCATTTATCATCCAATTATTGAATCTCCCTTTTATAACTTACTCAAGAGAATAATAATTCCATAAACATATCATATATTTTTATTCATGGATTAGTATCATGATAGTACATGCAACATACACAATGACATCCTTATTCTCATATTCTTCCCTAAAGCTTCATATGAAAATAAATCGTACTTCAAATTTATATATTTTTTTCGTATGATTTCTATACATCAAGTTGATTTGTTGCTTGTTTCATTTGTTTTGGGATTTCAAAAGTACACAACATACCAAAAAAATGAGATCCTTCTGTGACATGTATTCTAAAAATTTATTCAACATCCATAATCGTTCATTTTTAACATTTTAAATAAATACATGCACTTCCATCTTTTTTGGGAAAATATTTGTGAACCGGAAACATATATGTGTATGTCTATTTGAAATCACTATATCTTTTCAAATATTTTCATATTATTTAAAAACACATATAACTTTAATGAAGCTATGAAGTATAGTGTATTCCATAGTTATTCATTCATGAACAATGCAAATATTGTGTATCACTATAGAATTAGATAAAAAAATAAATCCATAATATTAAAAATACTATACAAATATATATTTGAGTTTTCATTTGTGCATATCGGACATAACTAACGATATAACAAGTTACTAAAATTGGTCAAACCACCTAAATGTTTGACTTCTTAGTTTAGCAAGTTAATCAGGTAGAGCATAATATTTTTGTTGATATGTCTATGTCATTGTTACCTACTATTATCTATGAATTCCCAACAAAAGTAACCCATTTTTTTCATATTAACTTTTTCAATTCAAGTACACAGATTTGACGGAAGGCTTCAACTTTACTAATAGTTCTCAAATGTAATAGATCACTTTCTTATGGCATGTCAATTATTAAATTTTGCATTTACTTATTTTGATCCACTTACATATTATTTATAGTATATCATAGCCATACACTAAGATCAAAGATTTCTACTAAATTAATCACATTTATACTAAATATATGTCATGTGTGTTATACATGCAATTACTAGTATATATATAGTGTGTGGTTGAAACCACAGAGCAATTATAAAAGATACTTAGCATGATATAGAAATTCATGCAAGACGTTGGACCTTTATGTAAATGTTTTTGGACATGTTTGTAAAGTTTCAATAGGTTTTAATTTTTCCCTTTTTAGGGATGTGATTAATTAGTGATTGATTGTACTTTGGTTTTGTGTAATCTCATTTAGCATAATGAGTGTTACATTAAAGGGTTAATTCGTTCTCATTGTGAACCATGTTTTATAATCCCATGTTTGGCCCTTGGGAGCTATATCTAGTTTTACAAGTATGTACTTGAATTATTTGAGTCCAACACCCCTATAAGATCTTACCTACTTGGAATCAACAAGGTACACTTATATTCATCCTTTGCCTAACTAGAAGTACTATTTAATATGTATTCTCTATTGTATGCACATTTTGGTTATGTCTATTGTTGAGACTATTGTTCCGTATTGATTAGTCTTCGGCCTTATTTTGCACACACACACATATACATATATATATATATTCATTATCTTTAATACCCAAGCGGGTATCTACCTGCTAGAAAACTAGTTACTTTTTCTGCAATTTTTTACTTTCCACGTGTATTGGGTAACATTACCTTCCAAAGTGTTACATTACATGCATAGTAGTTACATATGTAATGGATGCACAATAAGATATTTATTCCAAAAATTATACTATGTATTATGCCCATTTTTGTTTTTTACTCAAATAATTATTTTTTTGACAATATAGTTACATATTTATCTAGATATTTACTTTACTAACCAAATAGTTACTTTTCTGGATGCATGGGTTGCAAAATTCAGGTTACCCACGCGTGAAATGATTGAACGCCTTATATATATATATATATATATATATATATATATATATAAAACTCCAAAAAAAAATCCTTTTGTTATTGTTGTGTATCATACTTTATGATGACTTGTATATATCTTTGTACACCTGTTTATAACTCAATGGTTTTCGGTGGCTACATATTTAGAACATGTATCATTCTTCATGATTTTAAGTGGTTATATATTTGGAACTTGTGTCATGCATCATGATGAAGTTTCTATATCTTCAGACAACCATATCTCGCTTCATGGTTTGAACTACTTAAATCCTTAGACATCTATATTATAATGGAAGAAGTCATATAATAAAATGCAAAATTTCATATTCCATGATTATAATCATATCGTTTTAACTGTTTATAAGTCCCTTCAATACAAAAATTAATTTGAGTACAATTAGCTATGTTAGTTTATCACGAGAGCACCACTAAGTTTGTAATGATTGCATGTCTTTTTTTACTTTAGCATACAATGGGTGAAATTATTGTAGTATTTTTCTTACCGTCTAATCATGATGATTGATGATATGATGAAGGAGTCGCACCAAAATAACCTCCTTAAGTCACATCTTAATGAAAAAAAATATGAATGAGTTGTCGTTTGTAAGTTTAGCTTTTCATGTACCTTGATTTCCTTGTTTCTTTCTAGATAAGGTTGTAAACCTTGATGGTTCATTCTATCTATGAAAATGAAGTTTTATTTAAGTATATCAGATCGTGTGTTCAATATCAGATATTAGAATTGGGTACATTGAGTCCCTTAACATTTATTGCCAAGGTAGTACAACCGTGACTTTATGGATAACCCACTTCATGACACCTTACCCCTTTCATTGTTTCTCTTCTCTACTCCCTTCATCAGCACTTCTATTGCTACACTCATCACAATCAACTTCCAGTACATTTACTTGAATATTAAAGCATCCCTTCATCAAGGCAGCACATAACATCAACCTAGAGGCAACTTTCACCAGATGTTGGGCCATGTTATGTTGGTGTCCATTGTGGTGAGAAGTGCTTCTTCATCTTATTCCTTTAGGACCTGTTTGGTTCATGGGATATGAACCCCGGATTGCATTTATATCCTGTAGATATTTTTTTCCGCCGTTTGGATAGTCAAAATCTAGATAAGAAAGCAATCCGGAAGCATATCGCAACCCGCACTTGTGGATATTATATAAAGGCGCCTATCAGTGCGGAATTAGTTTATCCGCCGCAGTGCGCGTGGCTTTGTCACTGTGAATAACACGATACCCAAATACCCAATCAAGAACAATAGTCATTCCTAATGTCTTCAGACAGAACTTTGCCGGAGACCAAGTCCCCAACTGACCGGCGATACAAAAATAGGGCAGCAATGAAATTATCTACAGTGGAAAGAGTTAGGGGGGTCTTAACAGTAACACAACTCTAGTTCTTATGGAGGGCTTCTATTCGTAGCAGTTTAGCTCCAATCAGTTGGCTTCTAGTCTGGGATAGTCGCTATTAGTTGCATGGCTGCACAATCAAGTGTGCACCATTGATATCTTCTATAGCTAGAACTGCTTACCAGCATTTTATGACGGCGAGGAGGGGAGTCGGGGACCTATATTTGTCACAAGCATTTTCCCTGTCAATAAAATGTATTTGACAGAAATGAAGGTCTGTTATACAGAAAACCTCATTGCAATAAGCAACCAACATGTTTGTTACAGCTGGAACAAATCTTATCCTACCGTTTACACAAACACATAAGATTGCATTTATAACCTTTTTCTTTCCATTCCTATCCAATCCAATCTAACGATCAAAACCGTTCCTTACCCACACTGCGAACCAAACATGGCCTTAGGGAAAATTGTCAATTTTTCCTCTCCTCTCTTTTGGGAATAGGATCTTCTTATTCAAGATTTGGGCCTCCTTTTCGATTGGTCCATCAATGTTTGTCATGTTGGTCAGAATGAAATGATACTCCATTGCTAGGATCTAAATGGTCATCACCCCACCTCTTCCTCACCTTTTTAGAGATGACCCTATCATTGTAACCCCTTTCTGGTACATCAATAGAGTCCTTGGATCCCATTTTCTTGAGTTGGCTCTGTAGAAACATGATGAGCAAGCAGGGTCATTGATAAAGCAATGGGAAGCCCTAAAAGTTGATCGCATTCTCACAATGAGGACCACTCCAACCCTTATAACCCTACATAAAATAGGCATGCATGACCACACAACTATTTGCAACTTAGATTCTTATAATAAAAAACACCATATTCTTGATAATTCTACTCAACCTACATCTTCATGGTTGGCTTGTGCTTTTACAAGTGATGTCCCTAGAGGTGGTTGATACCAATGATATATCTAATAGAATTCACATAAAATAGGTTAAGGATGCATATACAATTTTTGAACACACTTGCACTTCTATTAACAAAAAGAAATGTGAGTTATACAAAACTAAGGTTTATCTTTTCAAGGGATGCATCCATTTAGGTCATAAATACTCTAGTTTCCAATTCTATGAGTTTTTCTACTCTTGTAAGGGAATAAGCCATTTATTTTTCATTGCTAGGTTAAAGTAGGTCATACTTCAAGTTTTTCTAAGATTTATTTTAACAAAGACTACCGAGCGGGTGGTGGTAATATCCAACACTCATTGATAATTCTTTTATGTGATAAATATGTCCTTTGTTAAGAAATTAGGATTTCTCCAAATGTGAACTATGTGTTGGATCATCCTATGAAAATGATGTTGGATATTATTTGAGGCTACAAATACCTAAAATCTTGATGATGTTGATCATTTATGTGAATCCCAACCTAGGGTAAATATAAGGAATTAGAACCCTATTTCTTGGTCATTGTGACCCATGTTTCTAAAAATTATGTATTTGACCCTTGGAATAAATATTTTCTTTGACCAATATTTACTTCACTAATTTGACTCCAAAACCCCAATCAGATCTACCCTACTCTGAATTAACAAGGGCTCTTATGTTGCTCATTGTCCAATAAGAAGTATTGAACTATATGTTTAATATATGTCCTCTCCTATGTTATCATTGTAGCTACGTATAGTATTTGAGCTATTGGACCCTATTGACTCATCTTTCCATATCATATATATCTTAATAAAACCTCAAAATTAAAAAGAAAACCCTTCCATTATAGTTGTGTATCGTGCTTCCTGATTTGAAGTGGCTATATCTTCAAATACTCATATTATGGTTCATAATTTAAAGTGTCTATATCATTGGAACTTGTATCACGCTTTATGACTTGAAGTGGATATATACTTGGAACACATATCATGCTCAATGATTTGAAGTGGCTATATCTTTGGGAACTTGTATCATGGTTTATTACTTGATGTGGATAAGTCCTTGGACACCTATGTCAACATGTGAGAAGTCTTGACAAAATGCAAATCTTGCCATTTTTTTGTAATAACACAATTTACACTCTCTGTAAGTCATTTCTAAGAAAACATTAGTTTCTAGTTTAATTAACTATGTTTATTTACTGCCAATGTACCATTGCATCTGCAATGAACACATGTCTTATTTTTATGACTTTAGGTTACAATGCATGAATTTTGTAAAATTGGCAAGATATTTCTTCCACTATGGATTATAATGATTGATGAAATGATAAAAAAGTATTACCAATCCAACCTTATCAAATATCATATTAATGAAAAGGGATATTATGTATTAGTTGTAGTTTATAATTTTTCATTCTCATCTACCCTTCTTTGCTTGTTTCCTTTATCCTAAAGTTGTAAACATTGAAGGTACATTATATTGATGACAATGAAGTTTTTTTTCTTGTTACATATGTCGTATGTTTGATCCGTGCTTAGCATCAGGTACATTGAATCTCCTTAATATTTCCTATCAAGATAGTTAGATTGGAGTTTGATGGATGGCCACTCTAGAAAATTGGTATCAAAGTGAAACACAAAGCCTCTATGTAGTAAATAAATTAAACATCAAATCTACAATGAACTTGGGAAACCTTATAATCAAAAAAGTGAGACTGAGGTGTCTAAGGATTGAGCATTATGGGGTCTTACATGAAAACCTACTATCTATGGTGGCTAAGGTTGCAACTCTACCTACCCTTAGTGGATCCAGAAAAGGTCCAAAGAATTTTCATTAACCCTAGGGAGCCATTTTAGTATCTCATCTTTTATTTGAGGACTACCCTAAACTAGTTATTTAGAATGGTGTAGGATGACTTTTCACCTTTTCTCTCTCTCCCTATGTTAAGATGTCTTGTCTTGATGTATACTCTCTCAATTAAGGAACTAGAAAAAATAAAAATATGAATTGATTTGTGAAATAGAGACAAAAATGTTAAATTGATTTGACTTGATGATCCTTTACTCAAACCATATGATAAAAGGACTCATAAAACACCCAACAAGTGTAGAACATATGGTTATGCTTGGCTAGTCCTCCCTAGAGAACCTGAGTTACACTTCAATTACCAGTCTAACAATCATCTGGGCTCTGGCATGCTGTTTGAGGGAGCAGGATATGAATGTCTCTATTAACTAAAAAAGACTCATACAGCAAAATATATTGTAAATGACTTCAAAAATTTGTATTAACATGGATGGGGTAGGAGTTTCTAATGTTAAGAATACAAAAGTCAAAGATAACAAAAAGACTAAAGAAAAGTAGAAGGTTGAAGAGAACAAAAAGGCTGAGAAGGGAGAAAGGAAAAAAGGATTGGAGAACCCAAGGTGGAAAACTTGGAGGAACCCGCCCGAAAATCCTTGAATGTCGGACACTAGGAGGAACAAGGTAAATTTCTTATGTATGCCATACATAGCCTACTAGTCCACACAACAACTTAGTCCCTAGAGAAGTTCACATTACCCTTAGCACTTACTTAACACAATCCCCATGATCAACCTACACATGACTATCGAGTGATGTCCATTCTAGACCTGAGTACAAGAGAAACTCCATAATAATGGTAGTATAAAATGGAATAGAAACATACATACTAAGAAAGACCCTGCCAAAAACTACGATCAACATTCTAATCACAACATTCACAAGGGCTATGTTTAGAACCATGATACAAGCCCAAATAGAGGAAAGGGTCAAGTTGCTTAGGTGTTTTGATTGTATAATAAGCATGGGGAAAACTGCATCTCTGAAAGATCGGTCTCCCATATCTATAATAAAGAAGGGGACTTTAGAGAAAAGTGTACCTGTCCACTAGACATAATTAATGGACCGGTGTTTCCAAACACAATGAGAAGGACATTAAGGAAATCAAGACTAGTTTAGAATGTACTCCTTCATTTATTCAACTCTTTTTGCTTATCCAGCAAACCTTTTGTGTTCTTAGACTACCATGTATTTTTATGACCGACCTGTGATTTACATGTCATTTCATGCTCAAATGACCTATCTTGTTACTTGAAATCCACTATGTACTCAAATTTAGAAGATGGTATATTTTGATATAGAAGTTGACAATCTCAATTTTGAAACTCGATTTATTTAATGTGTAAAATTGTTTTACTAATTTGATTATCATAGAAATAATGATAATACTGATTATGAAATCTAATATTACATGGAATATGGGACTTAAGAAAGATTTCATAATATTTGAATTTTGGCAACAAAATTGCAACAAGAATGGAATGATGTGATGAATTGAACTTTTTCTATATCTGATCTATCTATTGTTTTCCCCTCAGATACCTTATTCTGCTTACTCTTAATACTTCTTATGCTAAAGGATTTCATGATACCTTCTAATTTGAAAATTTATGATTTTGATCGGTTAAATAAACCTACATGCATGAAACCATAACACTAATTTAAGTCTTACTCACTTAGAATTACTAGATCTAGATTTCTCATTACCAATTAAAACTTTTTATTTATTCTCTTGACCTTGTAATTTGGTTGTGGTTCACATTCCATAAAAATAGTATGCTCCTATGATTCAATAGATTTTTCTAAAGAATAGCCTAGAAAATCATATTTCCTCCCTATGTTCCCCTTTTTCTTTCTCTTTTCCATCTCTTTCATGCACTCAATTGAGCCACTCTACCATGGCCCTTAGATTGCGTAGTTGTCAACCAAAGACCATGATTTAGCAATATGATTTGTGCCATGCCACCAGCCACGAACCCTGCTAATGGGAGTGTCATTTCCTAGTCCTATGATCACCCTTGAACCACTGTGATCCTCAATCAAATCGCCCTGGGTTTTTTCCAAATTAAGGTATACCGTTCTGTCTCTAGCTAATGATCAAATTAACATCATGATCATGATTAAATCATACTAAGACACACCTATATTGAAATAATACAAAAATATTCTGTATTGATTAAACATTGAAAGAAACAATTTATAAATACTCTTGAGGCCTATTTCTATTCTAATATCACCAGTACTCATGTGTATCACTAAAATTGTTTATCATATAAACCTTGTGCAAAATATTATTGTAACCTATATCTTGATCATTCTAATACTTCAGTTGTTAATTAGAAATTGGCATCAAATGTTAATCACTTTTGATGTTCATGTTGATTCAATCTTAGAGATGATATAAAATTCAAATGTGATTACATAACCCCAATATTTTGATTATTAATCATCAAAAGATCAAATATATCTTATGATTTTCCTATCTAAATCATAAGAAGCATCTTAAATATGGTCAATGAACTAAATCAATTCATGACCTTCAAAGATGTTATATATGATAAAGATGGACTTTTTATGAGATAATCATTTTAAAATGATGTTGAATATGACGTTAAAGTCAAATACTTGAAATTTTGATGTTATTGAGCATGGAATTTAAATCCCATATAGGTTCCGTATAAGGACTTAAAGGCCTAATTCTTTCTCATTGTGACCCATGTTGTTAAAATCCCATGTTTGACCCTTGGGATCTATATTTGGTTTAACAAGTATGTACTTGAATCTTTTGACTCCAATACCCTAATAAGATCTACCCTACTCAGAATCAACAAGATACACTTTTATAATTATATCTTTCATATCTATTCTCTCTTATGTACACTTTTTTGTTATGCCTATTGTTTATTGTTCCCTAATGATTAGTCTTCTTTTTTTTTATATAAACATATATTTATATATATATATATATATATATATATATATATATATGTTGATGAAACCCCAAACATAAATTAAAAAATCCCTCTACTATTGTTCTATACCGTGCTTTATGATTTGACTTGTCTATATCTTTAAACACTTGTATTGCATTGCATGATTTGAGGTGGATACATATTTAGAACATGTATCATGATTCATGATTTTAAGTGGATATACTTTGGAACTCATGTCAGGCTTCATGTTGAAGTTGCTATATCTTTAGACAACCATTTCACACTTCATGATTTGAACTACCTAAGTCCTCAAACATCCATGTTATAATGGAAGAACTCATGATAAAATGCAAAGCTTTTTGTTCCATGTATATATAACAATAGTGTTTTCTCTCTATATAGTCTCGTTGATGCAAAATTTATTTTAATATAATTAACTTGGTAAGTTTACCATGAGGGTACCATTGAGTTTGCAATGATTGCATGTCCTGTCTTTTATTATATCTTACAATAGGTGAAATGGTTGTAGGATCTTTCTTCCACTCTAATTTTGATGGTTGATTATATGATGAAGGAGTCGCACCAAAAATGCCTCACTAAGTCTCATCTTTATGAAAATAGATGTTAGGAACTAGTTGTAGGTTGTAAGTTTCTCTTTTCAAGTACTTTCCTTTCCTTGTTTATTTTTAGACAAAGTGGGAACCCTTTATGGTACATTCTACTTACAAAAATGCAATTTTGTATAATTGTTTCATATCATGTGTTTGATCTCATCTATAAAAAATTGGGTACATTGAATCCCATACTACTTATTGCCAAGGTAGTAGGATTGTGACTTTATCGATAACTTCATGACACCTTACCCCTTTCATTGTTTCACTTTGCTACTCCCTTCATTAGCAATTCTATTTTTGTAGTCATGGCATTCAACTCCCAATGCATCTCCATGAATATTGAAGAATCCCTTTGTCAAGACACCCCATTACATCTAAACTAGAGGAAACTTTCACCAGATGTTAGAACATGTTATGTTTGTGTCAAAGGTGGTGATAAGTACTTATTCATCCTATTCCTTTAGGAAAATCATCATGTTTGACTCTCCTCTCCTTGAGAACATGATCTTCTTATTAAATTTTGGGCCTCCTTCTCAGTTGGTCCGTCTATCATTATCCTATTGGTCAGATTGAGATGATATTCCATTGTTGGGTTCTGAATGGTCATCACCTCTACCTCTTCCTCATTTTTATAGAGATGACCCTATCATTGTTCCCCCCTTTCTGATACATCAATAGAGTCCTTGGATCCCATTTTCTTGATTTGGATCTATAGAAACATGATTAGCAAGTAGTGTCATTGATAAAGCAATGGGGAGCCCTAAAGTTGATATCATTCTCACAATGAGGACCCCTCCATCTCTTCTACCCTTTCCCAAAGTAGGTATACATGACCACATAACTCTTTGCCACTTGGATTCTTATAATAAAAAATAATTTTTTTTTTGAAGACACAACTTTCATTACATTAAAGCCATACGACATCTACATGTAAAGGGAGATACACCAACCGAACACAAAAAAGTAAAGAGCAGATACAATAACCAGAAACTCATATCGGAACGTGATAAGAACAATGATGTATTGATCTCTCTTCTATATCGCTGACCAAAACAACTTTTTATGAGAGATTCCTTCAACCTGAGATTATATCTGATATAAAGTATATGCTCCAAACCAGTAGCCGAAGAAGTGATCACCTTCACACATGCTACCATATAACAAAGAAATAAAATAAGACCTAACATGAAAGGAGGCTACAAACCACACGACAACATAGAACCTATAACTCACTAAAACAACACCTACCTAACAACACAACGTCCCACAAAAAGGACGAGACACACAACTACCAACAACGAGCACTAAGGTTGCACCAATCAGGAGACCCAGGAAGGAGGCCAAAACCCAGGGATGCAGATACAGAGGAAGGATGGCTCATGCGAGTATAAAGGCGGGGAGTAGAGGGTGCCGGGAACTCCACCACCACTCCCGACCACCACTGCGAACAGGGGGCGGAAGACCCACACGAAGCCCAAAACCCAACTTTCTCCTCCTCTGCCTAGAGCACCATGGGGTGCCCGAGCCCACCGTCCGCCCAAGAAGGAACCCAAGGCACGACGCGACCAACAAACGACCACAAAAAATGCCTACAGAGACTAGAAAAGACCAAAGACACAAGCCACTAACAAAACAACCTAAACTAAATAAGCCCCAAACTAAGAACGACCAAGATAACACGGAAAAAAAGATAGGTAAAAGGAGGTAGAAGGAAACCCGCCTCTGTTAGAACTGCCAGCAGAACATCTCCATGAGCCTCACAACTTGTTCAAAAGGCGGATCCGAGCACACATGCCCAACACCGTCCAGAGAAGAGCCAGTGGCTTTCGGTCCAGATCATGATCTAGACCCGTTGCGGCCGCCACCTTGAGAAGGAGAAGGGGAGAAGCTTGGAGAAAAACCTGCCACCAGAACCAGCGCTCCAAGGCGAGTCGAGGACAAGGCCCGGGGGAGAAGGTGGCAAACGCAACCCGCCGAAACCCCCTCCCCCAAGCCGGAGCGTCGCTCGGAAGAAGGAGCCCTAAATCACGATCGCGATCGCCAGAACGGAAACGGTCGTTCACCCTTTACACTACATAATTATAATAAAAAATACTTTATTCTTAATATTGCTACTTAACCTACATCTTTATTGTTGTATTGGGATTTTATGAGTGATGTATTAAACATCATGATATATCCAACAAAATTTTCATCAAAAATATTAAGGACCATATATGCTTCTATTCACAAGAAGAAACACAAGTTGTAGAAATATAAGATTTATTTGTCTAAGAGATGCAACCATCTAGAGCATAAATACCCTAGTTTTAGTTCAATGAGTTTTTCTACTCTTGCAAGGGAACAAGCCATTTCTCTTTCATTTCTCAATAAACTAGGTTATCCTTTAGGTTTTTCTAACATTCACTATAATAACAGCTACCCAACAGGTGGTGGTAATATCCAACACTCACTGACTTTTCATGCCTCTTCTCCTTCTCTAGGTCCTACTATCGATTAGATACTTTGTTACAACCATTTTTCTCCTTTTCTATAAAACAAACCAAAAATGGATGTATCTAAGATAATCTCTCTGGAAAGGTGCTTCATCTCTCAATTTGCTCGAAATCATCCCTATTAGACAAAACTATGACCAATTCTCCAAAAAAACATTGACATTTAAATACATTAGTCATGGTTATCTTTATCATCATCAAAATATTGTACCCTTATCTTTATCACCCTTCAATTCTCATGGGATTAGAGATACTTCTTTTGAGGAGTTTGTGTCCATCAATTTTTAGCTAACTCCATGAAATGAGGGCATGTTCAAGCCAATATGAGTATCTTGAATACCATCCACTTAGACAACAATAATATCTTGATGAATACAATTGAAGTTACCAAAAGCTTAGCAATATCCTTTCATGCTTGTCAAATTTTAGGCCCAAACTAACTTTTTTACAATATGATATAAAACTTGAGGAGCATGTCCTTGGCTATCCCTAATAATTATGTAGGCTCCATCCATGCATCTCTCACTAGATGGACCATTGATATTGGTTCCTTTGTTGCTTGTGATGGTTCTATAGATGTATAACCATTTCTAGTCTTCCCCCTTGTTTATGGGATTTTATACCTTCAATGATTTCACTCTATGATGGGTACTACGATGTTCACCAAGACACTCTATATCCTACTAATTATTAAAATATGTTTTGTCTTATTGCGGACTCCAAGTCCACCCATCTTCAAAATAAGTTAAAATTTGTTAGTGTCAAGAAATATAATCCATATGCATGTTTTATAAAGAACGACATGAGGTTACTTCTATCTTCAAGAAGTTATTTGATCATCCCATTTCTTGGTCTACTGCACAGAGCGAGTTGGACATTCCTCCCAAACCAAACTCCAAATACAATGACTTTATATATATATATGTATATATATATATATCTTCTAATAAATTTCTACTAATTATTTTGATAGCAGTCGGAAGACTATGAGCATGGTTTTCACTGTGTCCCTACTTAAGATGATGATTTTTTCCTCATAAGATTTTTGTGTGAAAATGTGGGTGGTTCGTGTTTGATTGTGATTGCATACCCTTGTATAGGTAGGGTTGTAAATGGGTAGGGTATTACCTATTTACCCACTCCCCATGACCTCTAGGGTAGGGTAAGGGTGAGCATATCTTTTCCCGCCACTTGTTTACCTTTTACCTGCTTTACCCACATTTAAAGTGGGTAGGGTAAGGGATAAGCTTTACCCTACTTGCCTTACCCAATTACCCACTAGTATAAGGTTGATTTTATAATTTAGATTCTAATTTATGTATTAATGCCTACCAAAACCCCCAACAAGCAACACCACTACTTTCTCAATTTGTACTATATGATTCCAGAAACTTTAATAGGAAATGGGTAGCATGAAACTAACTTCTTTGTCATATATTTGATAGAAAAATGGATCCATTAATAAGAAAAAATATGCTAAAAATGATAGTATTAGTATTTAGAAAAAACATCAGGTTAAATATTACTGATTTTTTTGTATATAACGAAAACACAACTATTAGTATCAAACACTAGCTTTAAGAGTGTCTTGTGTATGATGTAGGGAATATCAAATGAGATTTTTGTTAAAAGTGTCTTATAATATCTTCATGTTCTTTTACCCATTTCACCCACACCCTTCCCATTTACCCTACTAGGAAAAGGGTACCAGTAAGGGTAGGGTAAAGGGTTTTAGGCAAAGGTTAATTTACCTACCCACTACAGTACTCATTTACAACCCTATGTTTGGGAATGTTATGAATGGATTTAACATCCTCCACTTGGTCATTGTCTTGAAGGTTCAACATGAATATAGAAATTCTCTTAGGTTGCGTCATCTGTAAACATTGTTTCTTTATGTCAAACTATGGTTATGTAGTAGATAACATGGCTTCACAAATAGAGAAATTTTCTTGGGTTGCTTCCTAGGATACTCTAATTTCTTCATGTATGGAACCCCTAGCTTCCTTTAAAAAAATCATTTCTCTCACTATTTTGGGATCTAGATTCACCAGATGATATATATTTGTCTCCTCCATTCTCTATCTTAATTCTTTATTCCTCCTAAATAATGTTCTTTCAAATTTAGGATCAAAATTTAATGCAAACTCAAAGCTTGATGGTCACTGCATGCACCAAGATAGGGTACCTTAAATGGAAGATTAACCATGGTAGAATAGATGAAGAGAGATTAAATTCAAGATGATATGCAACATTTTCAATTGAAGAAAAAAACTAAATTATTCTAATTTCATTGAATTTAATTAGGAATTTGGTTTACCATTGGCAACAACACAAAAGATGACAGGGAAATTAATGCACTGCAAAATTACTAGGGATCAGATCCCTAAATTTTTCTAACTTTAATCATATGAGAATCCACCTATAAGCAATCCATTCTTATCATGGTATCACTTTAGGGTTAAATATATGGGACCCAAATTTAATGCAAGATTTGATGATTGATTAAGTGATGTGAAATTGAAATTTAATTTGAATAACTTTGAGATTTAATTGAAAATGTGAAGCACCTGCCAAATTACTTTTCATCGTTTCAGCCTGCATCCAATCACTGACATCAGATCCACACTCCTACAAATGATGAATTGGTGTAAAATATGGAAACTTGCCTTCCTAATTCCCAAAACTCTAATTCTATGAATCTGGCACCATTGGGCATAGCTCTTAAGATAACCCACAAACATGGCAACTATGCTTAATATACCTGAATAAGATTAATAGGTGATTGGTTGTGATGAAATATGGATAAATAACTTATCTAGTTCGAAACATGCTTAAAATATGTATAAGGAATCACAGAACGTGCAAAAAAAAGTTCTTTTTACCATTGATCCTAACTTGATGCAAATAGCCTCAAGGTAGTGCTTAGTTATCTAATATTGATGAATAGTAAATGATCTTACTATTGTACAATAAAGCATACATCATATAATGTAAACAACTCATACACTGAAAATGAACTAATAAAGTGTAATTCATAAATCCATGGAACAATATATGGTAGCTTCATGTAATGAATAATTCATGCATGTAAATATGGGAATGTGTCCCCAACCCCTCAACAAGGTAACTAATTCAATTAACATATTTAATAGTGATGGAAACAAGAATGAATATATCCACATTAGTAAGATGATGGGAAATGCATTCTTTAACATAAAAATCTAGATTAATGGATAAGTTGTTTCAAAGATAACGTCAACAACTAACTTGAGTAATGTATATGGTATCATATGAGAAATATAGAAATTAAATATGTGAAGGTAATCCTTAAAATGAACTAATTCCAAGATATTAACCATAGATATCTATTTGGTGAATAAATATGGGATTAAGACTTTTACCCCAAATCCATTATATGACCTGATTACTAATGCCAAACATAGAAATTAATGTGATACTTGAATTCCTCATGTTTTAGTTTGCCTTTAGGAAAACTTTTTCATTAATGTAATAATCGAAGATGCATAAATTTTGTCAGAAAAAGAAAATATAAGATAAATTCTAAATGTTGAATAGCATAGTGGGATACCTCAAAGTGGAAACTATTAGAGAATATGGAATGTAAATGTCTTAGTTAGTCTATTATGAATTTTCATAATTTTTGCATATTACTAACTGCCTTATATTGATTAGAGAAGGAAATGATTAATGAATAAATCCTAAAATGGTTTAGAATTCAATTTATTTATTTGATATTGCATTTCTGAAAGTTTAGTGGTCACACATAAGTTCCTTACATACCAAAACCTGGATTCATTTTTATCGTCAAATATGGATTCTACAATTACACATTTTTCTTCTTCTTCTTCTGACATTTTTCCTCTTTAGTGTCAAACGTTCCCTTAATTTTCTCTACCTGATTTCCTTCTCATCTTTCCATGTCTTCCACGATTTCATCTCCTCTAATTTCCTTGTGTGATTTAAGATTACTTGATCCCTTCTTTCCATATGTTCTAATCCCTCTAGTGAAACCCCAAGTCTCTTAACTTTTTTATTAGTGTGAGAGTCCCTCTTCTAATCTTGATTTGTGTTCTATCTTGACCCAAAATGTTTTCCAAGCTAAATATGTATTCCCCTTTCTATCAATTGGTTTCCTTACCGTGTAAACTCACCATATCAACCTTTCCTTTGTTCTCAAATCTCTTGTGTTCCCATTGCATATGCATGCTTTTTCTCTACAATTCTTCACTAGGTGACTTTCCCTGAATCATCACAGATTTTCTGGTTCTCTTGGTTGTCTTTAGGTTTGGCTAAGTTGGTCTTCCCAACATTGTATTCTATTGACCAGAGGTGTGATGGTAGGAGATTTACCCAGGGATCCGAAGACTGCATAATAGTCCACCATGCTTTGGTACATTCCCCAGAGATGTCTAAAACCTCAGTAAAGTATTTGTTCATTGTATTCCCTAGTTCCTAATTAAGTCCACCTGTGTGAACTATAGGTCCTCATGTTTGTATTTTTTATGTTTTCTTTGTAGGTGTTTCCCCAAAGATTTGTGAGGGTAAGACAAACACATTACCAAATTTTGCAGGTAGCTTAATGGAACTTTGGTTCTTCCAAGCCCGTAAAAGTAAAGAAATAATGTCATGTTTTTACTTTCCACACTCTTTTCAAGTATTGTTAGGCTTTTTCTTCAGGAAGATCGTAGAGATAATAATCACATATATAGTCTTATATTGGTTTTTGGTCGTTAGTTTTGAAACTTGAAAAACAAGTATATTTAATTGTGTATGTGTTACAAGGAGTATACCCCTTTATATAGGGGAGGAGACTATCTTTACAATTGTAAATGCAATGAATGTGTGAGAGTAACTGATAGTCAACAATATAAATACAGTCAATGATCAACAATATAAATGTAGTCAATGTTAACTAATTAAAAATCAATCAACAAGTTAATTATAATTAAGTAATATTGACATTTTACAAGAATATAAACTAACACATCCTCACAAACTCAAGATGGACCAAACACCTTAGGTTTGTAATAAGAATGTAACATTTAGGTGATGGAAGAGGCATTATAAAAACATCAACAGTTTGATATGTAGAAGATATACAAGGTAAAGAGATGACATCCGTTTGCAACTTTTCTCGTATGAAGTGACAATACATTTCAATGTATTTTGTTCTATCATGAAATACTGGATTGTCGCAATGTAAATGGCACTTTTGTTACCACAAAAGAGTAGATTATTTCTATTCATAACAACAACCATGTCAGAAAGAAGCCATATCAAGTGAATGATCTCATATGTTGGTTTATAGCTCAATATTCTACCTCACAACTAGATCATGTAGTGAAGTCTTTCTTCCTACTACACTAAGAAATTATTGATGGTCCCAAAAATAAATAGTGTTTGGTAGTTGGGCATCCAGCCCAATCTACATCTAAATAACCTCTAAAAATGAGATCTGAAGTTTCACACATCATAAGTGATCTTTGTATGGTTCCTTTGGCATAATGAAGAATTCCCAAAATAGTTGATTAATGGGACTGACAAGGAGCACTCATGAACTAACTAACAATGTTCATTGGCTAAAACAATATCAGGTCCAATGGTTGTCAAGTAGATGAATTGATCAACCAATTGCATGTATCAGGTACCATCCACTAGAGATGTCCCATCATTAGGATTGAACTTCCCATGCAACTCTAATGGTGTCTCAACTTCCCTTTCATCTGAAATGATTGCATTAAAAATAATCTCAAATGCATACTTTTATTGAGATATAAAAATACCAGAGTGATTTTCTTAAATCCCAAGACCCAAGAAATAACAAAGACCTCCTATATCTTTCATTTCAAAATGGTTCTCTAAGAATTTTTGTAGCTTAATGATAGCTAAAATGTCATCTTTAGTTATAATCATGTCATCAACATAGAGAAGAAGAATGACACACCTCTTGTCGGTGTCTTAACAAACATTAAGTGATCATGATTACTCTGTATATAACATTCTTGTTTCATAGCTTGATGAAAGCACTAAAACCATTCTCTTGGAGCCTTCTTAAACTGATAGATGGATCTTTAAAGATGGAATATATGTCCTAGAGGAATTGTTAGACCTAGTGGAGGTTCGATGTATATTATTTTTGCAAGCTCACCATGTAAAAAGACACTCTTTAAATCTATCTGGAAAAGACACCACCTGCAAGAAGCTGCAACAGCTAAAAGAGAACAAATTGTAATCATTTAGTCGCTAGAGAAAACATTTCTTCATAATCTATGCCATGCTATTCTAAAAATGTCCAAGCAACAGGATGAGCCTTGTATTTACCAACTGCTCCATCTAGATTCCTCTTGATTTTATATATCCATTTAAAATTAATTAGTTTAATTAAGGAGGATAAAGGAACAACTTCTCATGTACAATCCTTCTCGAATGCCTGAAACTCCTTAGCCATGACCCATTTTCATTTTGTCTAACTTACTACTAGTTGATAGGTGTATGGTTCAGTTTCTACATTTAAATAGTCATAAAAGTCACAAACTCGACACTACTATGATTTAAACTCTCACTGTCATCTTTACATCCATACTCTTGTGTGGTTCATCTAATTTGTTTATAGGGCCTAAGATCCAAAGTATTTATAGGATTGAGAGCATGAGGGAGATCTATTTGGCTGGTATCCACAACATGATTATTAGTATGAAAGGTGTCTCATAAGAGCTCATGACAATAGGTGGGAACACCTCTTTGGGTCCTAATGAAGAATTCATACTCGTAGTTGTGAGCCTTTCATGTGTGACATGCACCGATATTCATTCATGTACCCATTCATCCTAACTACCTAATAGGGGAATGCCATTCAGATGTATTTGAAGAAGATCATTTGTCGATAGAAACTATAGATCATGAGACTCGAGAGATAAATAAGGAGTGTTTTCAATGAATGATACATGTCTAGATGTAAACATCCATCTGTTAGGAGGGTGATAACAACAATATCCCTTGTTCTCTGGAGTATATCCAACAACACACAACAAACAGACTTGGGTGATAGTTTGTCTCTCTCGTGTTCAGGAAGAAGGACAAAAATTGTGGACCCCAAAACTCCCAAAAAGGACTAATATAGAGTTAGATAAAAAAACTCTATAATGGAGAAATGTCACTAAAAAATAGGAGTGGGCATCCTATTGATAACATGGACAGCTACAACAATAGCCTCTGCCCAATATGATTGAGGAGCGAAAGCATAAAAAAGAAAGGATCTAACTGTTTCAAGAATGTGATGATATTTCCTCCATCCCACACCATTTTGCTGATGAGTGTGTGGGAAAGAGGCATGTCACTGAGTGCCATGTTCATGTATCATGGAGAGCATGACTGAAGAAGTGTATTTATGTGGATTATCATATCTAAAGATCTTTTTGCACTTATGATATTGGGTATAAATCTAATTGGTAAAAGTGGAGTATATTGAAGGCAACTCATTAAGTATATAAAGGTATTCCTTGAATAGTCATCAATAAAAGTTTTATAGCATAAAAATCCACTTATAAAATCATTCTGTGCTACACCCCAAATATCGGAATGCACAAGATCAAATGTGGAAGATGAATTACTTCATGATTTAGAAAAAGGTACTTGCAGTTGTTCTGTTAGTTTGCAACTAATACAAGGAGTTAATTCAAAATTTGAAAACTTTCCTAAGACTCCTAACTCAAAAACAATTCTAATACATGAATATGACATGTGGCCTAGATGTTGATGCTAAAGGGAAATAGGAGATAAAGTAGAAGTAGTGGCTGAAATAGTTGAAGGAGATACTGCAACACACAATTCATAGACATGAAATAAATCTCCCATCTAATGTGCTCGATCAATGACCTTCTTAGTACCCGGATCTTGCACATTACATAAAGTGGAATCAAAATCCACTTTGTAACCCAGATCACATATTGATGATACAGGAAAAAGTCACTATGGGATCTGGTATGTGCAGAAAAAAAGTATACTTCATTTTTTTCTTTATTGTTAAGTGTCCCAATCAGCTTAATGGGCAAATATGCTCGATCAGCAGTGTGACAAGGAGCCATATGAGTAGCAGGAGATCATGAAGTAAGGAATGTATCGTGAGTCATATGTCTAGATACCCCAAAATGCATATACCAAATATCAAAATTATTACCATTTTATTTTAGAAAGGATGATGATGATACATAAATCATGTGAATATTTGTTGAAAATCATGAATTGGAGCATAAGAAAATCATGTGAATATGAGGTTGATTTAGAGGTTTCAGTAGCATTTTGAGGAGCACGCGTCTTTAAATATTCTATTCTTTTTCAGGATGTAGACTCCAATGAGTTGTTTTGTCGTGGCATGTTTTCTTAAAATACACACAAGTCATTAAATTAGCCCTTTTTGAAGAAGATACTAGAGTAAAAGTTGTCACGATAGCTTCCTCTATGGTATGGACTGGAGAAGCAAGGATTAAAGGCGGTCATCCACTAAAAGAGGATAATGTCTTCATATGTGTCTCAACATCTATGATCTTCACCAATGCATCCTTGAGTCATGAAAATGGATTACGAGAAATAAGTTGTTGTGCTAAAGTTTAAAATTCTAAACAAAGACCAGTGGTGAATTCATGTAAACATATACAATCATACCATTCATGTTTTTTTACTATGCACATAGTATAGCTTTTGCATGTGGAGCACAGAGATGGATGCATGAACTTCATAGCCTTAATCTCCATCGTTGGTGTGTGAAACTAACATATTTTCCATTCTCCTTGAGATGTGACCATAATATCAAGATGGAGTTGAAATTCACAAGAATAATTTGTTAGAAGAAAATTTCAAGAAATGTTGCTCCATACTTGAGCTGCAGAAGCCTCTCTATCCCAATAATTATGCCGAATGGCATGGTGAATTCAGTTCAGGATATATGATCTAACATGTTGATCGTGAAGTTTCCAATTAATATATATTGGAATAGCTTTCATCATTGACTTATTGTTGTCACTTCCTTTCATGATGCATCAAGATTAATTGGCACAATTTCCACAATTGTGGCGTTGGGAGGTTTTGTTTGCCCAAAAAGATGGTCCTCTAAGTTGAGGCTAGATAGTGTGGTTTCGACTACCAAGACCACACACTCCATTTGAAAGAATCTCCAAGTAATATATTGCATGGATGGATAAAATCCCTCTCCCATTCCATATTACTTACCATACAATTATGAGGAGAAGAATAAAGAATAAAGGAAAAAAGATCAATGGGCGTGTAAAAAATGTAAACAATAAAAGAATAGTTCTCCTTATTTTTTAAGGCTTTGATGCCATGAAAGTTGAATAGTAACTATATTTAATTATGTATGTGTTACAAGAAGTATGCCCCTTTATATAGGGTAGGAGCCCCTCTTTACAATTGTAGATACAATGAATATCTAAGAGTAATGGACAATAAAAAATATAAATATAGTCAATAGTCAACAACATACATATAGTCAATGTTAACATTAATTGACAATCAATCAATAGATTAATTGATAATTAAGTAATATTGACATTCAACAAAATGGAAAATAATAAGTTTAATGGGAAAAATTATCTTTTTGCCTTTTCATTTTGTTTGTAATCATGAAGATTTTGACCATTGCCAATATATTGGAATACTTATCTTAAGGGTATATCGATAACTGGCCAAGGTCATTTTTATAAAAAAAATCAATAGTTGTATTTCTCTTAGATAATTCATAACTAATTGTTTTTACCTCATAAAAATGTAATAAGACATGCTTTAAAATCAGGGAAATTTTCACCCATTTGATGATGTGTTTTATATAGAATAACTTCAACATTCTACATGTGTGTTTAATAGAGTGTTTGTAATTAGTTAGAATGTGTGAAATTCATATCTAAATATTGGAAATTCAGAGAGTAATTTTTAAAAAATATCATAAATTTAATAGTATAAGTTTTATAACCTGATCCATTCCAATAGATATGTGAGTTTCTAAGGTTTGGTATATACATGAAATTAATATTTTTTACACTTAATTTTCCTACTAGGTGTCTTGTGACCCTAAGATGGAGTTAGAGTTTTGTTATCTTTAAATCTAGAGAAGGAGGTTTTTTGAACTTTACTATTCTATATCGGGACATAATATAGGTTTTTTCTCTCTCAATTCACATATAAACCTTATCTCTCTTCTATGATGTTGTCTCATGTGAGTGGACATATTCTAAATATGATCTTCTACTCTTCCTTGACTATTGGTTATGCATGTTGGTCTCTAGTGTTGTATCTTATTCATCCAATATTAAGTTGTATCTTTATTTGTGGGTTTGGACTAGATTGACTCTATTTATGAAATGGAACCCCATTTTCCAAGTGATGGCCTCTTATGGACTTATGATGTATCTAAATTATATATATGGTTTAATATTTGTTTATGAGTCATCTAACTTCACTTGATAACAATTTGGATGCTTACTTCCCTTTATTTGAAATTTTTTGAGTTAGGAGATACATTAGTTTTCCTTCCCTCAAACATGTGGCAAAGGCTAGACACCCAAGATGGTGGTAACTTCAAGGCATCTTCTACGAATAAAATTTGGGTCCCTTTGTTATAGGACATCGTGCTTGACCACATGGACCACTCCTTGCCGTCCCCTTTATCTGAAATTGACTAAACAAACTCATGTCTCTACATTTGTGTATGTATAATAGACTAAAATTATTTATAGTAGCGGTACCTATGCACCACCATAATATTTATCCATTATTCCTTTCCACTCTGAGTGTGTCTTTCCACTTGTATTATATACATGGGAGCATCTTTCCACCCAGGATGTGCAATTCCACCTGACTTTCTAGGCTTGAGATTTGATGGGTCTCAGGCCTAATTAGATAATATTAGTTTGATTGTTTTGATATACTCAAATTACATTTGTGATATTGTTCATGTAACATTGATTATGAAAAGAAACCATTTTATTTGTTATCCTCTTTGAATGAAAGACCTTTTTGAAGTCATTATTCTTTTACTTGTAACATGGATGCTTTGATTTCTATCCTTTTATTTTAAAAGTCTTGATAAGTTTATCGTTCTACCATTTCCGACAATATTGTCCAATTTATGCTTTTTCACTTATCAGCTTTAATGTTGACAAGTCCACCATTTCTTCTTTTGTGAGGTATGCTTCAGACCCCTTAGGTTAAGAATATATTGGAAGGATGACCATGTGGATGATGACCTATCATGTGTTGATGGTTTTTAGGAGATAGACTTGAAGTATCCTAGACTCTGCTCTACTTATTTTTTGTAGTTTCTAACTCCATGCATCCCCTTGTGGAAGTGCAACCACGCATCTTGTGTAATATTAAATAGTTAATGTTTTCTTCCCACTATTATACTTTGGTGTTTATGATATCCAAAATGAAATAAAGAATTTCAATTGTTGAGAAAATTATCTTTTGTTTGTTATATGGATAATGACTCTTATTCAATTTAGTAAGGAATAGATACCCTTGTGTGTCCCACTCTTTACCATTGATGCCTAAGGATTTCCTATACCCATAGCTTGAGGAAATGACAAGAATAGGCATCATCATAGGTTCACCATCAAATTACCAATGAATCATGAATCCATCACCCAAAGACTTTCCATCTAAATTTCTCATATGAGAGTCGACTACAGTTAACTGGTGTTCTAGTCTTGGGTTTCAAAGTTCTTGAAGACTGTAGTTATAATTGACATGAAAAATGGGTGCTCAAATCACGAAACATGCATTTAACAGTAAATTCTATATAAATAAGTTCATGCAAGCAATAAAATGATGCTAAGTTCATAAATTACAAATAAAAAGGCAAATCCCTACACCTCAAAAAGAGAAGTAGTCTCTCATAGTAGAGATTTAAACACAAGATCAAAAGAAATAAAGAAGAGTCATCATCAAGGTTATGAAATGGACAAGGGTGATGGCCTCAAGCAACCGATCTTCATCCCTATGATAAGAATAGTGTAATAGATTCATGAGGATGAGTATCACCTTCTTATCCTTCCTTCACTCCAAGATAGACAGCAAAGGAGGTTCTCCAAAGTGGAAACACGATCCTCTATAAATTATGGAAAAAAATCCTTAAGTATTCCCACAGTTGGGTTTGCAAAACAATTAAATAAGGTGTTTTTTTCATGTTAATATTTTGTAGTAGAAAACCCAATCAATCCATTGGTTGGCTAGTCATTCAGTACATTTACTAATCGATGTTTTATTCCTTGGTCCGTCTAATCTGCTCAGTGAATGAGTTAGTAGATTGGACTTTTTTCTTGTTCCCTAATAATTTGTGAGTCGATTGACACATAGACACTTGTCATCTTTTCCTTTAACCTATTTGTCTAATGGTTCAATAAATGATTGAATACTATATTCGATAGGTCAACTATCATGTAGCTTCATTTCTTTCACTTTGGGACAAACTGATTGGCTTGCTAGAAAGCCAGTTGAATGGGTAAACACCATAAACTCAATGATTTAGCTGAGTTGGTGATCCAACCAGCTAGGAGTAACTTTCCATCATCATGTTAAGCTAATATGATATTGATGTTTCCCTAATGTTCACGAGTCGATTGGGTCACATGGTGAGTTGATCATCTCGTTGTTTATTTTTGCTTTTAATTTAGGTATGATCCACCCAATTTTCTAGAGGGTCTAGTCGATGGAATGGAAGCATGGGGCTTATCTTAGTTTTCTGAATGAGTGAATCATCTACCCAATTTTATAGAGATGGGGGAGATGTCCCCAATTGACTGTAGCATGCTTGCGGAAAAATTTTGAGCTCTTTTTCTCGCTAATTTGAAGTTTCTATGATTAAGTACACATTAACATCAAATTAAATTTATGCTAGAGTACAAAAATAGAAACCAGTTCAATATAAACCACATTTATAAATGAAAAAGGTGATGCGAAATTACACTAAGCACCTAACTAAGCTAAGATGAATGTATCCTTCTATTTTTTACTAAAATAAAATTATAGGGTTTTTGCCACCTTCCCACCCTATATGGATTTACTTCTTGAAATTCTACTAATGCACCCTCCTTAGGGATTTTCTATATTCTTAGCATTTCCAAGTCTATCACCCTAACCATGTCATAAAGGTTCATAGTTTAACACTAACACATTCTAGGTATGAGCATTACATGTGTGACTACACTATGTCTGAATTAGGGTTAATGAATAAAGTTTATATCTCCTAAATGGAGGGGAATAAATATATGTTATTACAATCATCACATGAATGCCTTAACAGAAGCACGAGCAACAAATTGAGTTACCAGTCCTTTTTTAATGGCGAAACCTATGGATCTAAAAACAAAATTATTTGACATAGATGGAGAAACCGTAATATTTCTATTTAAAATATTTTGAAGGCGTTGGAGAAGGGAAACTGCTTCATCAACAAGCACCCCAAAGATATCAGAAGCAAAAGGCAAAAAATGAGGATGATTAGCTTCACAAGTTGCTCCATGCTTGTGGACCTTTTGGGCCACAGTGTTGGAGGCTTCCTGTCCTGGCCTAAAGTTGTTCGATAGTATGCCTGTTAGAGGAGAAACACCAGTGAGATCCACACAAGTGTGTTTGCCATCTTTCCAATCAAATAATAAGATCAGCAGGATGTTGAGCATGGAGACCATTAGAATGTGTCCCAAGGAAGGCTACATGAGCTTCCTTCAACACCTTTATCTCAGTATGATCACCAAAGGCATCGAGATCTACAGTGTTGTAAAGTGGGCAATGTTCATCACCAGAATACAAGGGGATCATGAGTCAATACCGAAGTATAGATCGATACTCAACAGGAGACATAGACAAGCCATATCCTTCAATAGGAATAGTAAACAAGAAATCTTTTTCATGGTGAGCTTGTAGAGAAGAGAGAATAGTATTTTTCCATGGAGATAGACTTCTAGTACATTGTTATATGATTAATTTGTAGTAAGTGTTTGCCAAAATAGATTGAGTCTTTGGAGTGGCAGAAGGTGTACAAGACAACTTGGACCAACATAAGGATGGAAGTGTATTACATATGGCAGTATGTGCAAAGATATAGGAGATTCCTGGAGGTATAGAACCGACCTCTCATAAAATATGATCTTGGAGCTCTTGGGTGTGGATCAGAGAAGAAACATAAGCAAAGTTGTAGACATCATGGGATGAATAGATTTCCAGTCCCTCGAGGTACATAGGAAGTGTGGCCAAGTGCCTTAATCACGCCTTAATCACCTACCATGGAAAAAATCTTACCTTTCCTCTTCTCTTCTTCAGCGGAGCTAGATTGGGTTTTGGTTCTCCTTATCTCCCTTATTGAGCAATAGCTTCAGGTAGTTTGGACTTATGTGCCATTTTTCATTGCAATCATGGCATTAGTGCTATGCAACCTATAGATACAAACATGGATTCTATGGCACATTAGGCACCTATAATGCTCAGGAACAAATTCCCTGTGAGCCTCCTTTTTATTCTTATTATCATTTGCATGAAAGTTCATGTTCTTGTCACCTTCTTTGTTCCATGTTTATCCAAGGTGGTCCTATGGCTCTAAGGAAGCATCTAGTGTGTATTGAAATGTAGTGATCAATCTCCTAGAATAAGCTAAAGTTAGGCCAGTATTGATACATTTAATGAACTTTGTCACTCAACACTTCTTGGTGTAGCCATGGTTGTACTTTTGCAACACTCAAAACCTCATGCCATACTTAGTTTAAGTAGTGTCACAATATTGCCTCAGTTATGAAACTATGCCTTCTTTTCGATCTATGTTCTGACACATAATGCTTTTGAAAAGCTTAAATAAGTTTATCCCATGTGAGTGGGCTAACATTGAATCTACAAGAATCTAAGGTTCTCTCACCATGCCTATGATGGAACTCTTAGTATGTGGGTTCTGAAGCAATCTTTGGAGTTCTCTAAGCATGCCAAGTCAGAAAAGTAGTATTTCATGCTTCCAACCCATCAATTAGCCTTTCCAAATACATTGCATTCTTATATATAGTGTAAGACTTTGGCTTTATCTTCAATAAGTCCACTAGAGAGAGATAAGTGTTGACCCTAAGACCTATATTGGCCATTTCCTTGGCAAGGGATCTCACATGGACATCATATGTAACATGTGGAATTCCCTTGGGATTTGGGCTTTACTTTAGATAGAAGATACTTCATATGTATAAGTCATTGTCCATTACCATTACATACCAAAACCTAGAATAACTTCCCATGAGAGACATGATTACATAAAAAGGAAGGAATGGGATTACTGAATAATAGTTAACAAAAAAATTCCAGTTTTGCTAAAAACCAATTAATGTACCTTTATGTATCTAAGTTTGATATAAGGTATTTATATTTAGGTTCAAAGTTGATCTTCAATTTTACGTGAAACCCTCTTATAAATATGGTGAACCTGTTTAAGATACTAATGAGAACCTTAATATATTATGTTCATATTATATTTAACTCTATCATCCATATAATAATAGTTATAAACAATTTATGTGTCCCACATGTGGTTAATGTACTTATTAAATACAAGATAAGACATATATATTACTAAACTTTCTTAGATATGGTTTGTTAAATATGATATGCTTGAACCAATTAAAATATATGAAATTTGGGCTTTTCATTATAGTTGTAATATTTCTAGTTTCTTTTATATATAGGAAATTTTATTTCGTGGACTTAATGGATAATTTGGGGAAACAATGATATGTTGCAATTCAAGTTGTGAAACTTCTCTCTTATAAATATAATACTTGGATGAGTTGAATACAAAATATGTCAAAAAAGTTCATTTTGTTTGTATTTGTTTGTACAATGCTCAAATGACTAAAATTCAATATATGGCCCCAAAAAACACTCCTAAAACTCAAAAACTAATAGAATATTTGATTCACACATTCATTAATCAGGTCAGGTGTCAATTTTCATGTTATTTTGATAACATTTTTTTCCTCAATACAATCAAGAAGAAAATAGTCTAAAATTCCCTAAATAGATAAATATTCTTTTAATTTGTTTGATTTTCTAAACCTCCACTTTCAATTTTTTTGATAATGGATCTTTTGCATATGTAAACAATTTGTGTAAGTTGTATCTCTTTATGAGCCATCGAATTTTGATCTAACAAGTAGGATTATGTCTCCTACCTTGGGTACAGTGAGGCAACCCAACAAAATAGTAATTCTTTCCCTCCTTCATATATCTAGTTTTGTACTATATCTCCCTCTACTTAATTACAAGAATCAGAAACATTCCCATTTTGTTTGCCTTGTCATGCCTATTTGTTTGAACCCTAATTTGTTTGTACCTCATTAATTACTGCATATTCATCCTAATATTAGTTGCATTTCTTACTTATTTCTGCATTCATTTCCATCATTTTACTCTAGAATTGGATTTCACTTAGGTTTTCTTTAATTTATGATAATTTATAAGGTTTTGCTCCAAATTCCTTATTTCCATGGTAGGCTTGAGCTTTAGAGCATGGTGGGAGTGTAGGAGGTGTTGGTCTTGCTATCTGTCTACCCAATCATCAATTTGCATATGTCTGATGCCAATACCCCCCGAGGGGGTTTGCATTTCTCTGTCCAACCATCAGTTTGGTTGCTCTATCCAGCCATCAGTTAACAACTAATGGATGTCCATAGTTTGCCTTCTAATGCCTGATCAGACTTGGCCTATCGATGGTTCTCATGATCCACCTTCTGATGGTCATCCAAGAAGCCTCTTTCGATGGTAAACCTGACCTCGTCTACTGATGGTTGTACAAAACTTGCATCTTCTAATGTATGTTCTACACCTTCCTTCTGATGGTTCGTCTACTTCACCTTTTGATACCCAACCTGCACCTGCGCACCCGATTGAGGTTCTATAAATCTTCTGATGACCGAGAAGGCTTTTCCTTTTGATGGTCCTTTTTCCCATTTTTCTACCAATGGGAGTACAAAACATCAAAAGGCATTTTTCATGTACCTTCTGCCAATGCCTCTTTACATCTATAGCTTCCATAACTTCATTGAAAGATGGTTGGGGGGGTTCAAAACCCTACCAACCACCTATAAATACAAGACTCTAGCCTTTGTTGGGAGGCAACTCTTTTTAGCCACCAGGATATCAGATTCATAACTCAACTATTAGAAGATGATCCCCAGTGGTGGTTCCCTCGGTGGACAACTGATGACCACCTCTCTGTGAAGGCTAGGCCTCCTGTCCTTAAAGGAGGAAGTTCGACTACACCCCCACCACCATCCTTCAACATGCAATCTTCTCATCAATATATCTTCTCCAAGCAAGGAGGATGACAAAGAAGGGTCACCCAATGACAGTCTTGAGTGGATGCTATTGTGACATCTCTTATACCCACTGAGATGTTGTCTGCCTCCTTCTTTTTCCTTGTTGTTTGTTCTAATCTCATTATATGTTGTGAGTAGGTCCTTATTCTAGGTGGTGGGAGTAGCCCCACCATTTGATTTTGTTCTTTGATTGCATCCATGCATGTATGAACCTTATTTCATGTTGAATCAATCATATTGCGTTTGTATGCTTGTTCGTCCGATAGGTTTACATGTATGTCATGGTCTATGGTGTAGATATCTTTGAAACCAAGATATAGGATATCGATTGGTTCTTATTAAGCCTTTGATGAGAACTATAATAGGTTTTTTTAGGGGCTATAGATACATGATCTCTAGATAATAAGACAGTGAGCCTAGAGTAATATCTATTCGAGTCTAATACTAACTTTCAAAGGGGGATTTACTTGGCCTCCATGATATTTTTTATGAATGTTTGTGATGTAGTGAGAGATTAAGCATATGTAGTAGTGGTGAAATCCACTCACCTTAGTGTTTCCATCCATCTGATAATCTTAGATCTTATTTCAATCTATTATTCTTACATATTAGTTGTAATCAACCAAATCCACCTTTTGTGCTAAATACTCTTCCTAGTTTGGTTAAATAAATCAATCAACTCTTAGAAACTCGGTTCTTTGGGTTCAATCCTTAACTATATTGTGATAAGACTCGTTCACTTGTGGGTGGTGATTATTATATGTTAGTAAAGGTAAAATCTAGGGATTTCACCCTTAGTGAATCTGTTAATGCGACAAAAGCCATGTCACTCATCACCTTTATATCGCAAACCTATGGGACATCACTTCCCCTCTTTGCTCTTCCTTCATTCATCCTTGGTACCTTCAGAGACGGTAGTTGTGACACCCACTTCTCACAATGACCACTAATCATGAGATTAAGAAATAAATTGAGGATTAAACATCATACAAAAATCACTCTTAACTTTTTTCTATATCAATCTCTTTGGTTTCTCACATTTGATCACATGAACTAACTTATCAAAGGAAATGAAATCTTGATTCCTCAAATTGAATTTCAAACATAATGATACATATCCAAACATTCATTCTAATTCTCATGCTCCCATGTACATGAGTCCTGATAATTAGATACACACTTTTCTAATAAAGAAACAGTGATACACATCATCATTGAAATATCTTTTCTTTCCTTATAAAAACCTAGAGTGACATAGACCAATTGAACTTAACAAATTGATACGTAAATGTTGTGGAAGATCTACTCTAATGCATTGGCATCTTCAATTCACATGGTTTTCCTAAAAATTTGTGAATAGAGGGGTGATCTACTTGCTCAATCAATGAGTTAAACAATGAAATAGTCTAAAGAACTAAATTAACTATTTATCTTTATTGAATAACTAAAATAAAAGTAAGGTAGTAATGTAGATTAAAAAATAATCTAAATATAAAATTGCAAAAAGACATTGCAACATGCATCACTAGCAATCCACAAATATAAAAATGTTTTCCTCAATATTTTCTTTCTGATATTTTATTAACTTTGACTATATTTAACTTGACTATGGAACCAACAACTACTATGTTGCCCAACTAAACGTAAGTGATTGACCAGACTAATTGAACTCTTTATCTGAACTTAACTCAAATAACTTTCTCTATTACTTTTCCCATGAACTCTCTCAGATCATATCATGCAAGAAAAAGGCACTACTGCATGGCACACCATATAACTCTTAAAGTAAACTTGGGGATCTTAAGATTTCTACTAACTCCTTTGTCTACGTTGAAGTTTCCTCATAAGGCCTAACGGTGGGTAAACAACTGATCACATATCAATGGCCGCTTGTCCTGGGTACTTAGGAGAGGTGCCTCTAGGCTTAAAAAGATTTGTCTCCATGTAAAGTGGTTGCACAAGGGCTGACACACGATATAGAGTAACTGACAGAAGGAGTAGGTACACAACAACTATACACTCCAAGTAGTGGGTATCAATAAAATCTTGACTTATTGTTTGATACCCTACTACTGAATTAGTACCACCATGATCTCTAGTTATTGTTGGATACTCTTCTACTAAACTAAAGTCCCATTGATACCTAGTCAGTTGGTGTTGGATGATTAGTATCTGGGCTACTTCTTCCAATATCTAATAGCCCATAACTCATTTCATCCTTCCTGCTATAGACCTATAGCGATGGGATCTATTGTTTTAAAAATATTTAATATTAATATAATTTTTATTATATATTTATCTTGGACTTATCACTTTTATTGTTTTATTTTACTAACTACTTGGACTACTAATTGAATTCATATATGATAATGAACTGGATTCTTAACATATTTATTACCCTTCTCTCAAGGTTTCTCATTTCTTAAATGCTTAACATATTGATCACCCTTCTCTCAAGGTTTCTCATTTCTCATTCACATATAACATTTCTCATATAATTCAACATATATCATGTGTACTGATATAATCATTCTCATTCAATATTCTATATGTTTATGCATAGCATCAATAAAATCCCTATTTGGGGGAATGTTGTTTCTATATACTTGCAGTAAGACAACAACATATGCAACTCATGACAAGGATCAGATATAGAGTTTATGTATCACACCATAAAACATATGTGAACATATAGTATAATGTTCAACTAAAAACACAAATTATCACATGAATCACTTTAATCAATAATTTACTACAAATAAGAGATGTACACTTTTAGAAGACTTCTAAATTGTGTTTCCATCACTGATTACTCACTTTTCACAACATATATATTGTACAAATTAGAAACTCTTACTTGTCAAGATATTCAATTAAATTGGTCAAACATGTCTCAATAAATCACTAATCACATAAGTATACCATGCTAACATTTATTAGGGTTTTGGCTTGACTATCGTTCAAATACCTAAAAATGCATAAATTCAAATTTATGAAAAAAATATCAATTAATTTTTTTAATATTTAATACTCAATATACATAGATTTTCATATCCATTCCAGCATATAAAAATTATTGTATCATGTTTGAAACATTGGATGAATTGTTCAATAAACTGAATTTAAGAACAATAATGTTTTGTTTACTATCATCTATGAAGAAATTGGGAAAATCAACTAGAATCATCTAACTAAGTGAAATTGAATGAAATATTCTTTTATTGGCTCATCTCAAGTGTTGAAAACCTCAAAAACATGGACCAAGAACTGATCTCCTTGAATACATATTAAACTTTGAGAATTCAAACATTTTCTTCCACCTTTTGACCGGCCTAAATCACGCGTCCAAAAGAAGCGGATTTAAAGTAGTCGGACTTTTAAATTACCCGACTCTTAGGCCCCCGCAACGATGATGGGGTCCGAAGTAGCAATCGGGGTCGAACCACAGGGACAAGGGTGGTAGTGTTAAGAATGTGGAATCGACACTCTACACTCCGGTAAAAGAAGGATGAGGATAAAGTTCCCAAAGGAATGGCAGGCAAAGATCGGTAAAACTAAAAGAGAACTATCTCCAACTGGAGCTACAAGGAAAATTAAGGTTTTTGGCATTTATCAGTTTTTAGGGGTTTAGCACAACAGAACCAGAGGAGATAACACCATTGCCTCGGTAAGGAACGAAGGAGGAAAACTTCTGCATAACAAGCGGCAGCAGGAACATCCAGTACCCCTTCTCTCAAAGAGGGTACCTCTAACTAAGTTCCAACACCCTCTCTCAAGTTTGATGGACTTGGGTTAGAGTGGAAAGATAACTGAAGCAACTCCGATCCTGGGTACTCTCGTACTCCCTGATCGGACCAAACACTAGAGCTACAACACCTCTCTCAAGGGAGTTGCAACGGGAAACACGATTCGATAGCTAGTCAAAACATGATCCAAACGTACAAGCTAGAGTCTGGATGCTAAGCAAAGTAATCATCCAACAAAAAGGAACCAAACATAAAGTCAACAGATATTTAAAACTCCTCTTATTCCATTATCATAATCATTATATAAAAGGGGTTTGGTTACTTTGCGTAAATAAAGAAAGTAAATGACTTAAAAAGGGAAGATAAGTATCGCCTCCTTGATTTAGGAGATCGACAAGCAGCAACAGATCCCTAAGGTCCCCCTAGCCCGATACCGGACGAGAGCTCTGCCCGATACGCCTGTGTCGGGCGGCATCCCTTGTCGGGCAACACGCCATGACGGGAAGACGTATCGATCAAAGTGCTCATGCCCGATACGGTCGTGTCGGGGTGTCACCCTCTCAGACGACACGCCGTGACGGGTGATTCGTATCGGGCAAGGTATTGTGTCAGGCTAGAGACCACTTAGAGTATCGGGTTCCTCGTATCGGGTGGCCCCTCTAGTCGATATCGGGTTGCTGCGGTGATCGGGACGGATTCTAAGTGAACCATTCCTGCCCTCTCAGGTCGGGGAAGTGCCCACCTAGTATCGCCCGGTACGCCTCTGGGACGTGACACACTAGCTCCAGGTGCTTTCCAAAGTTAACTTTCGCGAGATTCCGACCCGTCCCATCGAGGTCATGTAGCTGCTATTTATAGGCAGCGGTTGGAAGAAGTTGTGGTTCTCCGTGTGCCACGTGTCCTCCATCGGCTCTATTAGCGCGGCTTCAAGGGATGCCCGACGTGCGTGTCGCCCGGCACAATGGGTGTCGGGCAGCAAGCATGTCAGGTATCGTGAAGGGTGGGCGCCTGCCGGTGGGTGGCTTGTATCGCGCGACACGCTTCATTGGGAGAGTAGTCGTGGCGGGTACAGCTCCCTATCGGGTAAGCGGCGTATCACCCGTCAGATCTTTCTTGTGCGTCACACCCGTGTCGTGCGACAGCTGTATCAGGTTGTTGTATTACGGGTAGTAAGTGTGTCGGATGACTGGTAGGAGGGCCGATGCAGGTAAAACACGTACATGGGCCGGGACGGGCCTTTTGCTGATTTTGAGTGGAAAAAATGAGGAAAACTCTACAAAAGATGATAAAATTGAGTTAAGAGCGTAGCGTGGCCTGTTTATTCAAAAACATGACAAAAAGGAGAGGAAAATAGTTTAAAAGGGCAGTTTTGACAACGAAATATGGGCCATAAATATCACAAAATTTGGCTTTATCACCTTTCAACTCAAGAATCCTAGAAGTAGAGATAGGAGAGAAAGAAAGAGAAGATCGTGATTTGATATCATTTTGATTCAGTTCTGATTAGGATATAATTTCTAGAAAGGATAGAATATTCACCATGAAAACATATCTAAAGGAGATTACCTTACTTAGTTTCATCACTTCTAAGAAGAATTACCCCAACATCAACATCTCTACTTCTTTCCTCTTCCAAACCCTAATTGTCTCTCTCTAAGATTTTGTTATTTTGGGATGAATCCCAAATTATGAGAGCTCTAGGGTGTTAGGTTATTGATATAGATCAATTGAGGTGCTTGGGTCAATTGCAAATAATCTCTACTTTATATTATTATTTCTTTTTAGGAGAATCTTTTGTCATAAAATTTAACTAATTTTGTATTTAACTTTGAACTTAAATGATATCCAAAATTTATGAAAATTTAACATGTTTCCTAAAATAAATTTTAGACCTATAGTCAAAATTTCACTCAATTTAGACTTACCAATAAAACAGTAAAAATCAAATACTATACTAATAAAATTTTAGTGTCCTCAATATGACCAGCTGAATGTTTGTATAATCAAACTCAGATGATAAATAGTTCCATTATTCAACCAAAAATTCTAAAAATTTAAGTGATCATTACATAAGAGTTGTCTAATATAACTCTAATTTTTGGAATAATATAATCTAGCAGTAAAATACTAAAAATAATTTATTCTATAGCTATTTAGTCACTAAATTTATCATCAAATTTTTTATTAACATGTTATTGAAATTAGCGTACTAGGCTTAAACAAGGTAAAGGTATTGTGCATTGGGTTTTTTATAAATTCCTATAAATGTACAAATATCCATCTAAATAAGGATCATGAACATCTAGATTATATATCAAATTCACATCAAAAGTCTAAAAATTGAGCTAGGGTCTTATAGTCCCTGATTATCTACTAAATATGATAGGGGCATTATAGTAAACATTTGGATTAACCCCTATGTAAAACAACTAGTAAAACCTCAAAAATTGTTTCAATTTATGTCAACCCACTCCTTTGCTCTAAGTTTCCAAATTTTAACTTGTTTTTACCTAGTACCCACCAGAGGTTTGTGGCAATGTTGCAGGACACCACAAGAGATGGAGTTGGTCTACAACTCTTCTTGAGGATCACAAAAATCTGCTAAATCTTAATTTTCTGATTACTTAGGTTTATCTGATTTCCCCTTTTTCAAGCTTCATTATCCTATTTTGGAACATCTTACATATTCAAATTCCTTTGACCTCTATCTCTACTAATTTATGTGTGATTCCTCTCATGTGCTTAGAAAGAACTACTGGAAGCCTTTGCCTCTAATCATTTCTGGCCCTTTTAACTTAACAAGGTTGTGAACCTCCTACCCTCTGGTGTTATAATCGTAGGACAACCATTTGATGTTCCCTACCTCTCAAAGACCCAAGTTAGAGGGGTCTCTAATTTTAAGGGAGTGGGGGGAACTCGCCTATGGACGCTACATGTTGTGTCTTACACCAGATAAAAACTTTTATCCATGGATTTAGTGCACAAAATGTGTCATTCTTTACTATGTTGATCAAGTAATCTAGTTGGATTGCTATTTGTTCCCTTAGTCTATATACATTTATCACTTACCATGAGAGTGTTTTAGTCTTCTCATGACCTATGTTGATTTTGTCCATGCTTGTTATGGATATGTGAAAAAGACGGAGGTACCCCATTAGTAATAAGGTAGTAAGACCTAATAGAGGTGTATTCTAGTCATTCAGATTAGTTTTTAGTTACAAAGGTCATTACAAATCTTAATATCAAGACAATTCATATTGAATTATCAGATTATTGAAAAAATCAAATATATTTAAAATCATTAAATTGTGATATGTCTATCTATGTCGGTTGTATAGTATGTTCTAAAGGTTTTCAAAAGTCAAATTTTAAGTTTTGAATATCTAGTTGAATTTAACCCTAATTGTTATACAATATTCATTAGGTTGATTATAATATATGACCATCAACTCTAGGGTTTGAATTGGTTAGGGTTAACCAAATATAACATATGTGCTTCTTCCCTACTTAATTTGGAATTGTTATGATTGAAATCCTAATTTTCTTTAACGAGGCATATATCTTGAAAATGATTAACTTTTTTCTCATCTATTGAATGCCATATGAAAGATCCTTCATGATGAAGTATGTTTCCCCTCCTTTGATACTGATATTATGGAATCATTTCCTATGCTTCCTTTGACCCCAATTTTATATAATAAGGATGTTCTCATCCTTTCTAAATTGTAAAGGACTGATAAATGACTGGACTTTAATTATTTGCAAGTATGATTGTAGAGCAAAGTTATCCATAGTGGTGGTGCTTTTTTTACAACTATACATTTAGCGATGGGGTTTGATTCCCCCTTCCAAGCATTAATATCTATTCCCGTAGTTATGCTTAATATAATGCACTAAGCTTTTATTCCTCCTACCACCATTTATAGTTGGCACTAATGCTTTATTTATCCTACACCTGGATTAGGATCCTATGGTGTCTTGGCCCTTGTTTAGATAGTCATAGTTTGACTAATATATGCATGTATTGTTCCATTTGATTGTGTTTTTGGAATCTCATAAAATGGGAATAACCTCGTCCTTATTGATTATTTCCTTAATATAAATTATTTCATCACTCAAATTCATTGTTATTCTCTTGCAGTACTTTATTTTAAACTTAGAGGATTTCTTTTATCATCCTTTTTATTTAAAACATTCTTATTTCTTATACCTTATCCTATAACTGCCCAAAATTTTCTTATTGCACATATACCAATTTATATCGGTGAACACATTTTCTTTTGATTACTTTGTTTGGGTGTTGTTCCCAACCAACCCACATTTAGGTGATTTAGAGGAAGACAACTCAGGTGGAACATGTATTAGGAAGTAGAACATCAAACATGCAATTCGTCCTTTTGTATAGTTTAGTTGTGTCTTTTGTTTTATGAAACTCTATATTTATCGTAAGGAACAATGTAAATAAAATATTGTGTGATATTGGAAGTCAGCAAGCATACGATTTGTTAATGGGTGAAACTAAAATACCTCCTAAGTTTAAGCCTATATGCAAATGTCTAGAAAGAAATAAGTGGCTAATAATATTAGTAAGTTTTTAGTAGACACTATAATAAGTTTTTCGATACACTATCTAGATGGGAAACCAAGCAATCTATAGAGCCTCCTAAGTGGACGCAATGCTACAATTTTGCCTCCATCTTACTGGGGAAGACTCGTCATAGTTCTGCAATAATGTAAGCATGTTACCTTTGCCTATTTCATGAGTAATTTTTGAATAAATGGACTCTTATAAGTACGAATATGTGTCTTGTGTAATGTATTGAGTTATACCTCCTTATGTTGCATAATTACAATGTTTTATGTATCATACTTTGATGAATTAAAATGAATTCCATTCTTCATATTTTTTTAGTATGTCCAGAATGGGTTGTGTTTCTTCTTCGTATGAAAGGAGTGGATTCCCTATTTGGCCCCACCCCTTATAAGTATGGTATAAGAGAACATGTAGTCAGTGAATATGACTATTCAAGTATCAAAATTTGTTCCTACACATATGCCTTGGGTAGGTATATAGATGACATATAGATGATGTTGAAGATTCTGCCTACGAGTCACTTAAATCCAATTTAGGTGTCAATTCCTACTTAGTTTGGTCCCTCCTATTTCCGAAACCACTTTTATGGATATGATCAACCTATGCTAACCCTAAATATCTCTACCCCCTTCCATAGTGGCTAGAACTTTACATGTAAAAGATTTGACAATTTTAGTGATTATCTCCTACTTTTTCCTTTATGGGAGTTTATTTCAACTCCTTTAGAGAGTAGGAAACCTTATATATCCTCAGCTAGGTTAAATCCAATTTTTATCTTGACCCTCTTCTTAGGTGTCCTTTAAGTATGCACTCAACCGTTTCAGTCTGAAGAATGAGCATGCTTAGATAGCGACCCTTTATAACTATATTAGGTTTTAGATGTAAGCATCCGCCATCTTTGGAAATGATAGCGTAACCTAACTACATTAGGGTTAGTCTGATGAGCCCACAACATGGAATTTCTTCAATATAGTTTAGCTCGCAACCTATGGGTTTTGTGGGATTTGTCATCATATGGTTGGAAACCATATTACCCTCTCCCCTATAAGTTATATATGATATTGCTATGGATTCCTAGTTGTTTGAATATTTTATGTTCTTTGTTGAAAAAAGCGATGGTAAAACAATCTGTATAGGTATCGTATGATGGAAGTTGTTGACTTCTTTATCACATTTATTTTGTGGCCATTTTTGGATTCATATCTCAAAGTTATCCTCATTAAGCTTATTTTATTGCTATACTATATCTATAAGAACAAAGTTTAATATCTAGATTTTATCAATGATTTCCATAACCAACTCACCAACATATGAAGTTTTAAGTAGTGAGAACCCCTTAGAGAAGCACTCTTGACTAGTTAGACCAATCTTGAAACTCAAGAACTAAGTATGGAGTAATGAGTAACAAGTAGTTTCATATATATATATATATATATATATATATATATATGAATAAATTGACTTACCCCTTGATACCTCCTTAGGTGTATAGTAAGGTTATATGTAAGTCCTTTTAAATGTTTGATTCTTTAACCCTTTACTCACGAGGAGTATAGTTCAACTTTATGGATGTTTGGAACTAATAACGAACTAATTAACTAACTCAAGTCAACTTCCCTAGTTAATGTCAAATGAATATAACTACCATCAACAAGGGTAAACAAGTAAATTATGATAATAAGATCATCAAGTATATTAGTTGAATAATTAAGATTATTTTATTAAATTGTTTGTTTTTTTCTAAAATGGTGGTCATATGTAGGGCAATTTGATGAGATAGTAAAAAATGATGAACAAGTATTGAAGTGTTGAACTTGATGCACATTTACCTCAACTAATATACAGTTAATGTTTTGAACAACTCAACTCAAAAATTACATTAAACTTCTTAAGGATGATATTCTTAATGTATGTGTATCACTTCCCCCATGTGATTGTAATAAAGTGAGTAAAAAGAAATGTAGTACACATTAAATAGCATTTGTTACTATTGTGTGCGGTAAGATCATGGGTGATAAGTTCAACAAGTTACATACAATATGCTATAATGCCCAAAATTGTATAGTGAAATGTATATATATATATATATATATATATATATATATATATATATATATATATATATAACTAAACCCCAAATTTGCACCTTAACCTTAATCTTACAAACACATTACATTAATTGTCTTTGCCGCAAGAAACAATATGATTAGCCCCCTTGCTAATATCTTTAAATGTGCTTGACTTAAATGGTAACCTATAACTGAAAAGAAAGGAAAACATATATGCATATTATACTCTTCAAGTACATGTACACTTAGTCTTTTAGAGAGAGAAAATGATAACTACAAAGGGAAAGAAAAAAGGAAATTATATGATGATAGTAGTAATGATAATATGATTTAAGGTTTTTGTGTCTAGTCAAATTAAGTTTGGCAAACTTAATGAGTGTTCCTTCTGATACCCTTAAGCAACATGCAAAGCTATAGTTCGTTAATAGTATGTAAATTAGTATACTAGGCTTGGGGTAGTTGGATTTTGGGGAAACATTCTTCTTTAAGGTGTGGAGTGTTGTAGCATAAACATAGAACAACTTCCAATTCTATAATTAGTTAGGGATGTTATTTTTTAATAATACCTAACCCAAAATTATCAAAATGTGCTCAAAAATCTATTAATTAACCTTTATGTACCTAAGAAAGATATTTAATATATAATTGTAGATGCAAATATGGATCTTAAAATTAATAAGAAACCTTCTTATATATGATGTGACCCTTTTGTTATATAAAGGAGAACCCTAATATATTATAAGATAGTACATTTAACTCTATCTTTTGTTAATAAAAATGAAAAACTATGTATCTCGTATTTAATGCATATAATAAATACAAGATATGAAATAGATATTAACTAATATTTTTAAATAGGATTACTAGTTGGCATTACCTGAAACAATATAATATGCAATGTTTGGGCTTTTAATTCTAGTTCGAATATTTAGTATTGCTTTTATATAGTGGCAATTTCATTTAATAGACTTAATGGATAATTGGGTAAAATAGAGTTCAGAAAATAAAAAAATCCTAAGTAAATGCCTTTGCCGAGGCCCGAGCTACAAATTGGACTGCCAATCCTTTTTGTATGGAAAAACCCAATTGAAGAAGTAGATAATGGCTTCAACGCATTCCTATTTATGATATGTTGTATTCGTCATCAGAGGGAAATCAAGTCATCTGTAAGAACACAAAAGATATCAAAGGCAAAGGGGAGGAAATGATGGTGTTTAGCTTTACACACAATCCCAGGTGTATGAACTTTATGTGTGGCTGCATCAGAAGCTGCCTGACCTTCCTTGAAGTTAATGAAACCATTTCCAGTGAGTGGAGTGACACTAGTAAGATAAGCACAAGTGTTCCTTCCATCATTCCAATCGAATAACAATATGTTAGTAGGTATCTGGCGTGGAGGCCATCACTACATTCCCCTAGAAAGGCAATTGGAGCTTCTTTCAAAGCTTTTATACCAGCATGAGAAATAATGGCATAGAGTGCATCTTGAATGATATCATGACAGAACTTGAATCTTGGAGGTATGTGACAATGCACAATGTGGTCACCAAATGAATCAAGATTGGAAGAATGGCAGATGGGGAAAATCTCATTGCCATGCAATAGAGGAATCATCAACCAATAACATAAAATGTCTCATAATCAACTGGTGTCATAGATTGTCTAAGATATTCAATACGAATAGTAATAAGGAAGTCTTGTGCATGATCATACTATAGGGAAGCCAGAACTACCAATTTTTGTAGAAACAACTATGACGTCTTGTAGTGTTAGAAGACCATACTGTAGTAGGCATCTACCAAAAGAGATTGTGTTTTAGGGGTGGCAGAAGTAGTACATGACAACTTGTACCAGCAAAAGGATGGTAGAATCTCACAAGCTGAAGCAAAGGCAGTGTTGAAAGTTTCACCAACTGGAATAGGACCAACATCATGAAGAATATGATCATGAAGCTTTATGATGTGAATCTGAGAAGCAACATAGGCATAGCTTCCCATATCATGTGCAGTTGTAATACCTAGCCCTCCAACATGCATCGGTAGGGTGGAAAGACACCATTGTAGATTACAAAACCTTGACCTTGACCAACAACAATTCGTGAAAGGAAACAAAAGTCCACAATCAAACTCTTCTAAGGAATAAGAAACAAATACAAGTGGTGTTGTTCGAAGACAAAATATCAGCTTTGGCATCCCAAAACAGGACCAAAGAAGGAGAAGTTCACTTTGTGGATCATTAAGTGAGGCAAGGAGTTCCATCATAATAAGATATTTGGCTACATGATTCCTCAATAAATCCAAATCAAAACTAGGATCATTATAAACTAGACAACCAAGAAGCTTCACACACATTATAGGTCGAGAAATGTTAGGACGAAATAATCCATAACTTGCATCCTGTCTAGGATTGTTGGAAGGACAAAAGATTTTTGTTATGCTAATATTGAGATGAAGTCCAAAACTTGGGCCCAAATCTTGCAATAGGGATAAGGCCTTCGACACTTCGCTAGTGTCATTGATGAGAGTGCCATCATCAAGGTAGAAAGATAATAAGTCAAGGTGACATGCATCCTTTAGTTGTAGAATCAAGGGGTGAAGAGACAATGAGAGAAGAAGTGGACCAAGTGGGTCACCTTGTTGGACACCAGTGGATGTATCAAAAGCATAATGGCATATTTGTTTCAACAAAATTTACAGTACATTCTTCTCGAGTTTATCTTTTTAGCTGGGTAGTTACTTTTTTATCAATATAGTTACTTTTTTGCCCAGGCAATTACTTTTCTGACCAAATAGTTACTTTTCAGATGGCACGAGTAGCAAATTCTCAGTTATCCCCACAAATATTAAAGATTAGTCCATATATCTATGCATGCATATGTATATATATGGTAAGGAGTGGGGCCCAGGAGGGGTCTACTCCTTAAATTTATGCAAATGATTGAACATGATATCCAAATCAAACACATCCATAAAATAAAACCATTCAAATATTTGGGGTTCATAATATTTTCTTAAACTGACTGATAACTGGAACATTGTTTTTGTTACAATAGAAAATAAATCTAACTATTACAAAATTTTCTTATTAGAGTTCAACTAAGGAACCATGAATGACATCTAACAAGATTTAAAATCTAAACTAATAGGAGAAATTTGCGATGAGCTACATGTCCATCTCCAAAGTCCTTGACTATCTAGATCTGAGTGACATCGCCTATCTCCAGGTCCTTAGATTGTGCAACATCTTAGTGAGTTGAAGGCAATACCAAAGAGGAAGAAAACAAAACGAAGTATGTCAACATATGCTAAGTATGAACAGAGTAAAATAATTGGAAATTAATAAAAGTGAGAGAAGATTTAAATAAATATATGTAAATAATGAGATATATAAAAGAGTAGAATTTTTAAAAATATTTAACATGTCCAAAAGATGAGGCAATTATTGACAAGAATACAATTAATAAAATGTTTCTTATCATATACTTTCACATCAACATAATCACAAAGATAAATGGTTGCATGGTGATAAAAAACTAACTAGTATATTTAAGAAGTATGTAGGAACCCATATGTATTCTATACTAAAGGGTAGGAGTACTGAAATCTAAATGTCAAATAAATATAGATTTGTGCAGAGAATAGAACCCATTTCTTGGCAGGGAAATAAATCCCAATGCCCATTATCATATGTGTTAGGGGAATGAGACCAAGTGCCTGGCAAGGGAATAAGACTCAGTGTCTAGAAGGGGAATAAGGCCCATTGTATATACACATTTTAAGTGACAGGGGAATAGAACCCAATATTATATGACTAGTCATCCACACATGCAAATAGGGCATACGGGAACAAAATACAGTTGTTTTCATATAAAGGATGAGAATATCAATTTTTCATCAAGTGGGGTCTGAGGACCCAAATAATTAACAAGATATCATTAGAAGACCATCAATGTGGTAATCACTATCAACACTAACAAATCAAAAAGATATTCACAAGGAATAGTACTTTGTCAAGATGATATGAATGTCCAAAACTTAGTCAATGCCTCATATTAGAAAGGATATTTTGTCCTGACATTATGCCTAATTTAAATAGAGTAGATGTAATTACCTTGACTTGAATATTAAATTAGAGATCAAACTCAACCCTTCCATGTCTAAATCCACTTCAAACCTACATACAATATTTGTACATCAATTAGGGTTCAATTTATGTTGAATAAGATGAAACCTTAGAAATCCAAAACATTCGATAAAATCCTCGATTGACTCTTATTATTAACCTAACATTGAGTTCGAGGTTACTTATCAATATCCTGACTCAAAGTTTCAACTTTGTTAATTGTAGTTTTTCCCTTAATTATTCATAAGTGTTTAAGCCAGATCAAAACCCTAAAAACCAATCATTAAAACTTTGAAATCAGATGATGAAAATTATTCTAAAAGATAGCACCGGTACAGATTTGACGTTTAATGTCACTTTTTCTGACGACAGTTCCTTAGGAAAATAGACACCAATCTACCAACAACATCAGCTCTTCATGCCAACTATCACCATATGTAAAGTCATGCCGATTTAAAAAAGACACGGGTACCACTTTTGCTTTAACGTCAGTTACTTTTCTTAGAAACTGATGTCTTAAATTGCCCTTGAAATACAATTTTTTAGGGAAACATTTCCTTAATTTTTAGTCTAGCGTTTGTTTTGTATATAATTGACGACAAAGTATTTGTGCCATGTCTCCATGAAAAAAATTATCCCCCCATTAGTCGTTGGGTCTACCAAATAACTGATGACTAAGTTCGCTTGGTGAAATAATTTTTTTTCTTCATAGATGGGCCTATATCATCGGTTTTTTAGAAGAAATCGACGGCTAGGTTTTTTTGCTCCATGTCCCTACAAAAATATTTTCCCGCCAAATTGATTCTTCATTTTTGTTTTTTCTTGCTAAACCAAGAACTATACCCCTAACCTGAGGGAAAATTTTTGGCTTGGATATGTAGTTAATCGTCAGTTTTTTCAAATGTAACCGACGAGTATGGCCCTAAACTGGTGTCTATTTTTTATTTGATTTAGGAGTTAGTCGTCAGTTTTGTATTCTAAATCGACGACTATACCCCTAACATGAGGGAACTTTTTTTGTTTGGATATGTAGTTATTCAGTTTTATCAAATGTACCTGACGACTATGCGCCTAAACTAGTGTCTATTTTTTGTTTGGATGTGTAGCTAGTCAGTTTTGTCAAACTTACCTGACGACTATGGGCCTAATCTAGTGTCTATTTTCTGTTTGGTTTAGGAGTTAGTAGTCAATTTTGTATTCTTAACTGACTACTATGCACTTATTCGTCAGTTTTTCAAAACAAGCAATGACTATGTATAACTTAATAGAACCCATGTGAAGTAGAATTTCTCCCCATTCTCTATTTAATCTTGATTCACCAAGGTCTCTGGCGATTTTCCCCAGTCGTTCAATCTGCAAACACCGTAGCTCTTCCTCCAACCGTCGATGCTCCGTGGCTCGTTAGCCACTGCTCTTCCTGCCGCCGTCGCCGCCTCCGTTGCTCGCCTGAGTAGCTGCTCACCGCTAGGATCTTAGGAGCTTGGGAGGATGTTGGAGCTTGGGAGAATGTCGGAGCTTGGGCCTGAGCTAGTTGCTGCCACCTAGGTCTCTAGAGCTTCTACCAAAGCTTCTACTAGTGCTAGCCTCATCATCGGTGGAGCTACGCCTACTGCTAGGTAAGCCTCTAAATAATTTGCACCTCACCTGCTTCCCCACCTGCTAGGTAATCCTATTTCAAAGCTTAGACCCATGTTTTAAAACTAAACATGTCTAATTATTGAAGAAATATTATGCACCAGAAAACAACAATATGAATGAGCAACATCTTATTATTTTGAAAATAGGAAATACAATTTTTACATGTGTGAATCACCTTTTTATGTTTAGTTACTTATTTCTCTTTCATTGATTAGTGTTAATTAGGATTTCTATATCTTAGTTAGTGTAATTTTCCTTCTTTCCTTAGTTCGTTATATGTTGATGATGAATATGCATGTACATTGGAGATGTTGAAATCAATGTTATAGAATATGGTACCTAGACTAGGGTATGATTAACATTACAAAATGTTGCTATTGTAAATCAACTCATACATTATTTGTAATCTTAGGACCTCTTTGAGGGACACTTTTCGATGATCTAGTCAAGAGTTTCAAATCAAGGTGCCTAATATAGTTCTCTTAATTAATACTAAAATTTTCTTTCTTTCTTGATTAACTAATCCAAATGGAAGAATGAATTGAGTTAAATGATGTTACATAAAACCTAGGATAGGAATGAAGAAACTAGGATCATAGGTATATGAATGACAACATACATATATTTTATTGGCTTAGAAACCCATCAGGGATTTACTCATTAGGAGTAAATCTTGGATAGTCCCCAGTTTGGGACTTTTTTGAACACTTAATCTCACTTAGGATGTAAGTGTATAATTCAAATTCAGTTTTCAAGATGTTTCATCTACACTTTCCCATTTATTTTCAAAGTATATATGTTGGTGGACATTTGCCCATCTACATCGGTGTACTTGGGGAACTGCGGGGATATGCTGCCAAAATTTTCTTAAAAACCAAATACACATTATGCACTTACTAGTGACATTAGGTATTCAAAAATGAGATAGGTGGTACAAACATTCATTACTGAACCCTAAGCCCTAATTTATAAATCATAAAACCTAATCTTTAAACCCTAAACCCTAATCTATAAACCATTATGCCTAAATCTAAAACAATCAATCCTAGTCTACCTATAAATCCTTAACCTAGTATGTAAACCCTAAACCCTAATACTTCTTTTCTCTTTGATCATAGAATGGATAGATCACAGATGTCCATTCCAAATCACTGCACCCTATAGTTTATTACTATTCTTGATCAGTTTATAAGATTTATGGAGGAACATAGGAAGCAACTTGGAGATAGGCTCTATTGTCCATGTAGACATTGCAGTAACAACTTGAAAGTCAATACTAGTGATGAAATCAAAAGTCATGTCATGTGCAACGGGATTGTATAGGTATATACATATGATACTGGCATGAAGAGATTCCAAAATTGAGATCGGTAGATGTCGATAGTAGAACTTGTGTTGAAGAAGAAATTTCAGTCGATGATGTACATGGGAACGAACTGATTTCAATAGACACGGTTGATGTGATGCTAGATAGTTGTGGGGTAGAGCACATCGATCCACCTTCTATATTTAGGAACATTGTTCATGATGCCGAGAGACCGTTATACATAGGTTGTACTATGTTTATGAAGTTGAGTGTTATGTTGAGATTGTATAATTTGAGGGCTAACAATAGATGGAGAGACAAAAGCTTCATGTCATTGTTGTCTATGTTGAAAGAAATTCTTCCTGAAGGCAACGAGCTTCCAATCTCAACATATGAATTAAAGAAAATGTTATGCCCAATGGGAATGAAGGCTAAGAAGATACATGCATGCCTGAATGATTGTGTGTTGATTCAAAAGGATTATGTCAATTTTAAAAATTGTCTAAAATGTGGGGCATCAAGGTATAAAATGACGACTTCGGGGAAGTCCAAAACTAGCTCTCTTACTAAGGTGATGTGGTATCTACCTATAATACCATAGTTTTAATGTTTGTTTTCCAATCTGATGGATGGAGAGAATTTAAGGTGGCATGCAGAGGTTAAGAAAAATAATGATGGGATCCTACGACATGCGTCTTATTCCTTATAGTGGATGAAGATTGATTTATTGTATGCTGAATTTGGTGAATAAGTTAGGAATATTAGACTTGGGCTTTGTACCGATGGCACAAATCCGTACAATACATTGAGCAGCCAACATAGAATTTGTCCCGGTTGTGTACAAAAAATAAGTTTGTTATGTTGTCATTGTTGATATCGGGCCCTAAACGACCTGGAAATGATATCTACATTTATCTTGAACCTATGATTAATGACTCAAAGAAACTTTAAGGTGAAGGTGTGATGACCTATGATGCTTTGCATAAAGAGACATTTCATTTGCATGCTATGTTGTTTTGCACTATTTATGATTTTCCAGCATATCATAATTTGTCTAGATATAGTGCAAAAGGATCCAAAGCATGCCCTATATGTGAAAAGAACATTGATTCAATACGACTAAAACATGGCAAAAAGACTATATATCTTGGTCATCCAAGGTTTCTTCCAAAAGTCCATCCTTATCAAAGGTTGTGCAAAGCGTTCAATGGATCGAATGGGGAAATGAGTGCCCCTAAACCTATACTAGGGGAGGTTGTTTATGAAAGAGTAAAAGACTTTTTCAATGAATTCGGTAACTGATCAAAATATATCATTCCCACATAGAGTGACAAATCTTTATTCAAGAAGAGGTCAATATTCTGAGATCTTCCTTATTAGAGTTCTCTGACAGTTAAGCATTGTATCGATGTCATGCATGTTGAGAAAAATATTTGTGATAGAGTTATTGGTACTCTGTAAAATATACCAGGTAAGACTAAAGATGGCATCAAATCTAGAATGGAACTATGTGAAATGAGAATAAGGAAAAAATTAACAAAAGTAATTAGGAGTGATCAAAAAACATATTTATCTCCTACTTGTTACACGTTGTCTAGAAAGGACAAGAAAACTATTTGTGAGTGCTTTCTTAATGTTGAGGTACCACAGGGATACTCTTCTATATTCATAGACTGGTATCAATGAAAGATCTGAAGCTGATAGGTCTTAAATCTCATGATTGTCACACTCTAATGTAACAAATATTGCTCGTGAAAATTTGATCTATACCGCCGAAGAATGTAAGGTTTGCAATCACCAGACTTAGTTTCTTATTCAACACTCTATGCAACAAAGTTATTGATCATGAGAATCTCAATAAGTTACAGAGAGAAGTGGTTTTTACCCTACAACAAAGTTATTGATCCTGAGAATCTCGATAAGTTACAAAGAGAAGTGGTTGTTACCGTATGCCAGCTTGAGATACATTTTCTTCCTTCATTCTTTGATATAATGGTACATCTTGTTGTCCAGTGGACCAAGGAAGTGAAAATGTTGGGACCGGTTTTCTTGCATTGGATGTATCCTTTTAAATGATACATGAGTGTTTTGAAAGGTCATGTTCGAAACCGTTATCGGCCTGGAGGGAGTATTATTGAGGGTTATGTGATGAGGGAGGTTGTTGTCTTTTGTAGTGACTTTCTGAGTTGTAATGAAGCTCCTATAAAAGACAAGAATATCGAGAACTATTCAGAGAAAGGGACTTTAGGAGCACAAGTGCAAGTAATTAGTCATGAGCTGTGGGAACAAGCTCACTTGTATATTCTACATGACATTGACAAAGTGAGTGTTTATATCACTGAACATACAAATTTTATCAAGAAACAATATCCTCGAGCCAATTCAATGTGGCTTGCTAGAGATTATAACAACACATTTATTAGGTGGTTTGAAGATAAAGTATTATGTTAACTATCTCAAACAACAAATAGTGTTGCTGAAAATATCAAATGCCCCACATTTTAAACCTAAAATGAATGTGATGTCTTATGAAGGGTTTGAAATAAATGGGTTCTCATATTACACAAAGTGTCAAGATGATAAGAGCGTCATCCAAAACAGTGGATCACCCTTCAATTGTCTTCATTGTATTTTTCTAGTATGAAGGATAAGAGTCCACGTGAAGCTAAAATTTCATATTACGATTTCATTGAAGACATATGGGAGTTTGACTATGTAGATTTTAGAATTTAGGTCTTTAAGTGTAATCGGGTTGATAATACCAAAGGAGTTGTTGTGGATGAATTGGATTCACATTAGTGAATTTTGAAAAGATTGGTGAGAAGGGTGTAATATTCATAATGGCATCACAAGTGAAGAAAGTATTTTATATCGATGATCCTATAAATGAAAAATGGTCGGTTATTCTTCATGGCAAAAGACAATTCACTAGAGATCCTATACATGAAGAGGAGTACTTGACAAGTATGATGACTCCATTCCTTATTCAGTTGGCTTGCCAACACCAAATATTGAAATTGATGTCGACTTATATATAGGTGGAGATCATACTAAGAGAATGTTAATTGATAAAAGATCTCAATATTAGAGGCATGCTTTTATTTCTTTTTTAATGTTTGATGTTCATTTTACAACCTTATATTTCACTATTTGACGATTTTTATATGACATTTTTTCAGATGGTGTCTGACCATAAATATGATGATCGTGATGATGATTACCATGAGGATGAGCAACATCACTATGTACACCTTGACACTGGTGTAAGTTGTGCATTTTTCAATATGCCTATCTTATTGTATTCTTTTATCACATTTATAAGTTATATATTTTTTGACTTATATGTGTTTTTTTGTCAATTTTAGGTTAAGCATCTTGTTCAACTTGATGAGTAGTATAAAAAAATAAAAAGGGGGCATCACCATGATGAACAAGTTGATACAACAAAGAGGTAACAGACAGAAGTTGGTCATTGAGTTTGATCATGCAGGGAATCCTATTGTTTCATATCTAGGGGTTCTTACTTGTATCCATTATAGTATAAAAGTAGAATCTTGGAATAAAATTATATATATATATATATATCATATGGAAGGAACTATGTGTGAGATATTATCATTTGCAATTTTATTTTTAAACTATTTACAATTCTATTTTTAAGTAAATATTCCATTAAGTATATGAACTTTTGCAGAGCATATATGCCCTGGATGAAAATACGCATTGCGAAAAGGTGATGCAACACTGTGGGAGGGTCGTGAGAAATTATAGGACAACTTTGACAAGACTATACATACAAAAGGTTGAGAAGAGAAAGAAGTCAGCCATTGAGCAGTGTAGTTATCTTGACCCAACGACATTGGAGGTGTTTGTTGCTATGAAAAACACTAATGAATTTAAGGTATTAAGCCTCACTCCCCATTTTGAATACATTCTTATGAATTCATTATTTTACCTTGACATAGTAAGTTATGTTTTACTTACCAATTACTATTGATGATTGCTACTAACCATGATGCAATAAATGCTCAAAGAGAAAGGAATGCAAAGAATGTGCACAACCAAACATGGGTCGAGGTGGCTATGCAAATCTTCGCAAAAAGCTACTACAAGAATCTTCTTCTCAGCAACCTACTCATGGGACTGCTAAGTCCTCTACTGCTACTATTGAACCTCTACTTCACCATGATATATGGATAGCTGGGAGGCAATCCAAATCTAGAGAAATAACCAACCCCATAACTATTGAGGCGTCTACAAAAATGGTAAAATTGAACTCTCATAACAATTAACATTGATGATTGTTATGTTTTACTTACCAATTGCTATTGATGATGATTAGCGAGAGCTCCACAAGCAAAGGAAACAAGACACAATCATCCTTGAGGGAACAAGAGATGAATTCAAAGTTTCTTTAGGTAACCCAAAGCATCCTGGATGTGTTAGGGCTGCAGGCACTGGTGTGGGTATAAGAGCATTTTCTAGGCCAGCAGAGCGCAAATCTGTCCAGAAAGGGGGACTCTCAAAAGAGGAGGTAAACGAGTTAACTGCAAAGGGAATTCAGGAAGTAATGAGACAGTGGGAGGCTTTTCAGTCAGCTACTCAGACAGTACTAGCTATGCCACCCCACTCTTCATACGAGGTGCCCCCCCCTACGATAGAGGTGGTTGGGAGTAATCATGTGGACCCAACACCTAGCACATTTCTTGTAAGTATTTTTATGACATAGTAGTCTTTTCAAGATGATATGTTTAGGTATATATATAACACTCTATGTAAATTTGTAGGGATTGAGGCCATGTCGTCTAAAATTACAAGAATATGTTGTTGTTGTGGGGAGGCTTACCCACCCCTTGTAGGTTCCACAGTTCATGGTGCTCCATTACCCACCGATGTGGTTTACGTATGCCCCATGCTTGTCTATGAAGCTTTGAATAAGTATCCACTACCATATGACCACACTAACACTAAGATGATAGGGGAAGTAGAAGGCGGAGTGGTCGCGTGGCCCAAAGTGGGAGTTATTTATACTGATCATGATGTATGGTAGATTTACATTAAGTTTGCATTTGTATATACATGACAATTGATGTGAAATTATTTATATGCAGAACATAGGGCCTAAGAAACCCCTTACAACTCGTCCTCCTCCAGCTCCACCTCATCCTCAATACCTGGTTAGATTGCACAAGACCTATTCGAATTGATAGGTCCTCAATGCAGGGGTTTCACTATTTATAGGCGAACATGAAGAAGATTCGCCTATGATGGTTTCTATTAAGGAGGACACTTTAGGTCAACGTTATAATACTAGTATATTTCTACAAGATGTTTTAGAGTTATTTTGTTATGCTTGGTTGAATACATATATGATAGAACTTTGAATATGGTGAGATTTTACATAGTTGTATACTTTATTTTATATATGGTAGTTTGTTTCTTATATATTTATGCATACATTATATATGTTTTGCAGCCACTTACCTAAGGTCTGTATAGAGTTTTCAATGACCCATATGGGAGGTTCCATCCTTGATTAGCAGTGTAATTAAAGACCCTGGATCTGTTACTCTATACTTCTCTACCAAATTTAAATATTTTGGTAAAAAGAAAAAGAGCATGATATTAGCTCCATACAATGTCGGGTAAGTTTACTTTGCTTATAATTTTGACTTAAGAAATTACATTTCATTATGGATTTTGAGTTATATTTTTTTTTGCCTTCTTTTCACTTCAGGAATAAACATTGAGTCTTATTGATTGTTGTCCCTGTGACACTAATTGTTGATTATCTAGATCGTAAGAGTGAAAAAATAGATGATGATGATGGACATGATTTGAAAAATGAATGATTCACGTGAGTAAATTTTTATATTTATATCCGTTAACATATATATTACATGATGATTTACTAATGTCAATTCAATGAGTTATGTTAACGTATAAGGCAATAAAACAATTCAAAAAAGCTGGAGGAAAGGTGGACACAAAAAAGAAAGTAACAGTTTGGGAGAATGTTGAGGTAGTTTTCTAACTTCGATGCATATTTATGCCAACTGTGCTTACTTTTATTTATTAACATTTTTTATGTTGAAATTTATAATGTTTTATACAAGACAATGTTTGGGCATGCAGATACAACGTGATGTTGTATATGGACATGGTTGTTAGATATGCGGAGGTAGACACCGACAAGATACAAAATGTAATATACATATATATACATATATATATATATAGTCTCATCATAATTATATAGTCTCATTAGATAATATTATAATATCAAACTTATTAATTATATAGATTATTCTCTTTGCAAGTGTTTAAATTAAACGACTTCGATATGCTAGACAAGCTAGTACACGTATACATGTCCTATACGAGAGAATAGCTAGATAAGACATGAGAATAAATGGCAGAAACCTTTGAAAGGGAAGTGAACTTTGAATTTGATTGAGATAATAAATGACTTTTCTAAAGTTTGATGTCATTATTTCTATCTCAAATATGTGGTACTTATGTTGCAACTTTAAATTTGATACAAGTAAATTATTGGTGTATATGTGAATGATGATCTATATACAAGTGTGTGAATGTGATGACAAATTGATAGATTGTGACTGAATCAATGAATTGTGTTTCTACATGTCATGATAATGGAATTGGTGTATATTTAAATGAAGTATCATGTGTGTGAATGAATGTCAAGATCTATGCTTGTACATGTGATTGAAATGGAATTGGAGAACGAATAGAATTATATGCATATATTATGTTTGTTATTGCATGTTTGGTGGCATGTTGTCAAGCTGAACTCACATGATGTTGTTAACCTGCAGTTTAGAACTCCACTTCTAAACTGTAGGTTCTACATCATGTTGAACAACCAGGAAGCAGGTCTGTAGGCATGCAATAAAAAAAAAACTTAGGCATCGGTTGTAATAAAAAAATGACACTATAGACCCGAGTCGTCAGTTTCGACAAAATAACCAACATTAAAGGATAACACTAAAATGGTTGTATTAGACAACACAACCTAGTTGGGTAGCATATCATAGTCATCATTTTTTAGACTCAACCGTCACTATACATCATAGTTGTTGATTATTTATGTTAGAAACCAACATTGTACATCATGATAGGTGTCTGTTTTTACAAAAACAACGATGTAGGGTCCTTTACTAGTTACAAATATGATCTGATATGGCTATTTCGACATCGGTTTTTGACATGCAATCGATGCCTAAGACTCCTATCTATGTCAGTTTCTTATGTCCACACAACTGAGGCTAGATCTCTGACTTCAGTTTTGTCGTCCCCAAATAACTGACGTCTTAGACTTGTGGATGTAGTGTCACCCACATAGGTGTCATTTTTAACTGACGTTATAGGGATATTTTAACCAATGCTAGAAATAGTTTCTGTACTAGTGTAGAGAAAATTCTCACAATTCTAAAACATATTTTTTTATAAATTTTCAAGATTCAAGAAATTTTTTTTACATGTTTTAGGTACTAATGATTTGTGAAAATATTATGTGAATGACCAAAAATACCCTCACATAAATTTCAAAACCATTAGGGGTGACATAATGATATAATCTCCATGTCATATACTTATGCATGCGACCAAAATCAAATAAAGCGTAGTTAATTATAGTAATAACCATGCAGGGAATCAATATAAAAAAGAAATGAGGGATCAAGAAGATGAAAATGCCTGAGGTCACCTTCCCCCTACCATGCCCGCACCATGGAAGCAGAAGGGCACTGAGAAGGTCATGATTGGATTGGAGAAATCTGAGAAAATGCTCGATAGGCGAGGTTGATGACAAAAATGTGATGAACAAGTTTCGTTGATACTCACCGTGGTCAAAATTCGATTGAAGCCGCAAAGTACTAAGCCATGACGTCAAGAATTGACATGTAAATATATGAGTTATCAATAGCAGAGCATGAGGCCAAATAAGAAATTAGAAGGGGAGAAAGGCAGAGTGGAGTGTGATAGAAACGGGGATAATGTTGTTTAGTTATAGGGTTTTGTTCTTGGATTTTTGAAACTCAGCTTCGAGAGACTTGCTTTCTAAGCTTTGGGCATTTCTCAAATACTCGATGATAGATCTCAAATAGGACACCATTTGGTGTGGAATCCAAAGGGGAAAATATTGGCAAAGAAATTTTGAGAAATGATGTGATATACAGAGAGAAATTACGATTTTCTCATGGGAAAAACCAATAGCTTCTTTCCTTTTTGGGTGCAAGGTTGAAGACAACCTTTGATCCATTCAGTAGAAACTAATGGTGGATGTGAATTGCACGCATCAGCTGAAGTGACGTGTCACATGCGACATTAATGCATTTCCAAATCAAATTTGACTAAAGTGTTGTATACTTAATTTTTTTTCTTTTCTAAACAAATTTGATGACTAAACAAAGTCCAAATAAAGTGAAATTTGGTGGACATACTAACTAGGACCCAAAGAATGCGAATATAAATTCAATTTTTCCTTTTGGAAAACTTTAATACTCAAAAAATACAATTTGATATAATGTATATTTTCCATTTATTAATGAATTCCCGTATTGTTTATTGACCAAATTTCATGTGTCACTTATTGTTGCCTATACCTATTCATAAGAAAAGTTCCGGAAGATTTATTTGAATTTAAATCTTTCAATTTGATAAATTTTCACAACTAACTGCAAACTAATATATTTCTCTTATTTCTTGTATAAAAAGATTTAGTAATTATCTTATTGGCTAAAATTCTTATAGTTGAAGAATATTAACATCTTATTAAAAACAAATTATTAAGAGGAGTTCAAAGAAATATCATAAGGTAATGAGTTAAAGGATAGTATTTACTTAAGTTTGGGTTCGTTAGATGTATGAATGTATGTATATATAAATATATGTATATTTGTGTGTATATATTTATATATATGCATATATATGCTCATGTAGGTAGATTACTTTTGTTACCCTTGAATCTATTTTCTGGTAGGAAGACACATAATTATAATGGGATGATACAAATTATAATAGATGACTCATTTTATTAAAATAGCATGAAATTTTTATTGTCCCTCAAAAAACATAAAAATGATATTTATGAAAAAACTATAAACAATTTATGACTTGTTACAAAATAAGTCTTTTTATTTTAATTTTAGTCATCTCCTTACAATTTCAGCTGTCTCATTACAAATATGTACCATCCTATTATAAAATAGATGCACAGGTAACTAACCTTGTTTACCCACAAGGGTAGTGAATGAATGACCATATATATGTATATACACATATATATATGTATATGTGTTGGCTAAATGGACATCTATAAATCCCTTTGTTTTGATTATGACAAACATTTCATTCTTATTAATCTAACGAGCTACTTGAGTGTGCAGGATGACAAAGCAACAAGGGAAAATCTACAAGCTTACATATTTATATTTTCATGCAATGTAATCACTATTGTAAAAACTTGTACAAAAATATAATGTACAAGTACTTAGAATTGCATGTAAATCAAGCGTTAGATTCTCCCTAGCTAAACACCACAGTTAGACAAGTCATCCCATTCAAATAGGATTACTTATGCACACTTACACACATAATTAGTGCCTAAATTGAAACCTTGAAACAGGATCAATCTCGGTCGACAAACTCCTCGACCGAGACACTCTCGGTCGACAATCTTCTCGACCGAGAAAGATCCAAAGTAGCCGTTAGACACAACAGACAAGTTAGTTGGCAGTTGATGAAAGACGTTGCAAATCACTTGTTCCAGAGAGCCTGTCGGTCGACAAAAGTTTGACCGAGTAGGTTTCTCGGTCGACCATTTGTCGACCGAGATGGTCTCTGACAGCAACTGCAGAATTAATTAATTAGCCATTGTTAAAGCAACAACTTTGTACCTAACGGCTAGTTAAGCACTTAGAAACCCCTAGAAGTTGTCTAGAACGTCCTTAAGCATCCTTAGGCCATTCCTATAAATAGGACAAGCCATAGGACACCTAAACTCACTTGTTTACACTTGCTACACTTGAGAAACTTTGAGTATACTTTGTGCAATCTATTTGTGAGCAATTTGAGCATTGTGACAATTGGCCATTTCATTCCTTAGCTCATAATTCGTGTCCTATAGGCTAGTATCTCCTACCCACTGCAATCACAAGTTCACATACTTGGTTAGGAGATCTATACGCTTGATCTAGGCAAATCAAGCCTTGGGCTTTAAAGGATAAGTTGTAATTTCCTTTTTCTTTCTTATTCCCTATTATTGTTTGTACTCTCCTTGCTACTCCTAGGTTGGAGGCTGCGGATTGGAGAGGGTGAAGATCTTCTTAGAGAAGAAGGAGACTTTGAGCTACTTCAGAAGGCTGGTGCAACAGGAGGTTACTTCTAGAGAGGAAGGCTACTTCAAGGGGGAGCTTGGAGTTACTTCAAGAAGGCTACCTCAGGGTTGGTGCACCTACTTCAAGTGAAGGCTGTTCAAAGGGTGTGGTTGAAAGTATTGTATTTTGTATAAATCCTCGAGAGGTAATAAAATAAATACTTTCAAATCCCGGTTGGGTAAGCAACCGGGTAGTGAACTGACAACTATAGTATTTGCTATAGTTGGAACCACTCTAAACACCTGTCTCTTTCTTCTAATTTCAATTGTGGTTGTTTGAATTCAATAAATTGTTAAAATAATTCAAAAACTCTATTCACCCCCCCTCTAGTAGTTTTTCAATTGGTATCAGAGCGGGCTTCAAGGAACCCTAACCAGGTCTTGAAGAATGGAGGGAAATGGTGAAAGGTGCTGTTTGGACAAAACCACAACATGCTGCAATTGGTGTTTAGGAACAAGCCACAAAACAACCGGATGTCCATGGAGATCAAAGGAAGAGCAAAAAGAATGTCTTATTGCTACAACTAGTGAAGAAGAAGAAGAGGTAAGTCTCTTTGATTTATCTAAAGAAGAACTAGTTGCTATTATTGAAGAGACACATAATAAATATGTTGAGTGCAAAAAGAAATTAAAGAAATCAAATAAAGAAAATGATGATCTAAATGTTAAACTTCTTGCTCTTGCATATGAAAATGAGGATCTCAAAGAGGGAAATAAATATTATGATCTTAAGTTAAAATCTCGGTCGACGAGTCGTCGACCGACCAGGTTGCTCTGCAACATGACCGTTGTGGACGCTCGGTCGACGAGTCGTCGACCGACCAGGTTGCTGGATTGTTATAAAAGGAACCAAAGACGGGTCACTTCCTCACACTTGCATACTCTTGCTTCCATAGGTTCTCTCTAGTGCATTTTTGTGCAACTCTTTAGCATCCTCATCCCCAAGCCTTCCTTGCTTCTTCTCCACCTTCAAGCAACACAATGGCCTCATCATCTGCTCGTGGGAAGAAGAAGGTCACCGGCAGGAAAGGAAGGGAAGCTCAGGAAGCTACTCCACCACTGACGATCATCAACGACATTGCCTTCGTCGATGGAGATGCTGGTGATCGATATCTATAGCTTTCCTCCAAAGCTCCTCTCCCACGACGACCAGTTGAAGTTATGGACTTCATCAACATCGTCGACTTGGAGGACCTTTTCGAAGTACAAAAGTTAAAAGAATTCATCAACCCTTCTTTTCCTTCCTATTCAATCAAGGTAGTGAATGAATTCTATGCAAACCTCATTTCCCACTCTGAAAATGAAACCATCTTCTTCTACACTATGGTCAATGGGCATAGCTTCCGATTTACTGAAGGGGACATTCTTGACATGCTAAACATTGACATAGATGAATATCAAGACACCCTTGACCTTACTTCTGGAAACCCCCTTAACCAGTTTCTCCAAGATGACCATACCATTAGTCTTAGTGACATCAAAAGGACCATTTTTAAATCCAATACAACCTGTCACGAAGATAGAGGCACATATTATGCTATAAATCTTAAACCAGCTGCTAGGATTGTAAACCTTATTGTATCAACAAACATACATCCTAGAGCCAATAAGTTTGAAGTTCCTGTTTTTTGTATGTGTCTAATATATGCCATTATCCAACGTATTCCCACAAATTTTATCCGCATCATTCTTAAAAACATGCTTGAGTTTTCTGGAAATCCTCCATATGCCGATTTTGTATGCCAAATTACTCAACATTTCCTTAAGACCCCACTTGAGGATATGGGATATACATGGGAGCGTAGACCACAAAAAATAAGTAAGAATACAGTAGAAAAAATGGGAATTGATTTTGGTAATAAAAGGGCTAGAGTTGAAGGAGAAACATCTCATCAAGACATACCACCACCCCCTCCTTCTACTAACCTATCACATGACCCCATTCAAAACACTCTTACTTATATTGCTGGCTCCCAATATCACCTGAGCAAACAACTAGACTATAACCATCATGCCATGACTTATATAAACCAAAGAATGCAAACCCTTTCACCAAACCAACCTGATGAATATCCGTATTCTTTAAATCCTGGCATGCTCAATCCATACAATCCTTCGTACAACTATTATCAAACTCCACCTCCACCATCTGTGGATCTTACGCACACTCAGTTTTCATCCATGCAACTGCAAGATATTGCCGCTCATTTCCGATTTGACCGAGTTCCTACATTCTTGGAAGCATATGCTTTAACTAAGACAGGTGCTCTAGATTGGCAAACCTTGGTCCAGTATTATGGAACTGAGCCTTTTCTTGGGAAAGACCCTGACATTGATGTAATCCTTAAGTCTTTCCAGTAAATGTTGGAGTTATTGTAATGATATCTTTTGAATAATTGTAATGGGTCATCTCTATATGATGTGTCTATCTTTCTATGCTTGTAATACATGCTTTAAATGAAATTGGCCATCTTTACTTGATTCCAATGGATATTTTTATGTGAGACATCTTCAAAATATGGATTATAAGATCATCATTGTAGAACATACAAAATAAGGGGAGTAATAAATAAAAATGCAACCTTTAAAATTGTGGCAAAATTGACAAGGATTTATGACACAATTACTTAAAACAGTTATGAAACAAATCCAGACACATTTTCGGTCGAGAAACTGTTCAACCGAGAACACTATCGGTCGAAAGATCGTCGACCGAGCAGGTTTTTGTTGTCAAGTTTGCAATAAAACTGAATATATTTGCAAATTAATCATGTTTCCCTTCATCATATTGAAGATAAAATTGGCTAAACCGCTTCCACTTTGGAAGATGTTTTCTTTGATATTTGTGCTACTTAAACAAACGCTCTTGTTTACATTTTTGGTTTTTAAATGGACATCTTTTTCATTCGATTTGATGGGATATCTAATTAAGGGGGAGTTTTTATTCTTAACGGTTATCTTTTTGAAATGACAAAGGGGGAGAGATAAATATAAAACTAAAATTTAGTAATTATGTAAAACTCAATTAATGAGTTTCATAAATAAACTCTTGGCTTTACATTGAAAGTTGCTATATTCCCAAATGATCTGGATTTCATGTTCCATAATTCATGGGGAATAATAAGCACACATTTTATACACAAGAAAAAAAGCTACAAAAGGTAATCTAAAGGTATGAAACTCATATGCTTTATATTTCCTTTATTTATATTTTGGAAATGTTTGTCATCTTCAAAAAGGGGGAGATTGTTGGCTAAATGGACATCTATAAATCCCTTTGTTTTGATTATGACAAACATTTCATTCTTATTAATCTAACGAGCTACTTGAGTGTGCAGGATGACAAAGCAACAAGGGAAAATCTACAAGCTTACATATTTATATTTTCATGCAATGTAATCACTATTGTAAAAACTTGTACAAAAATATAATGTACAAGTACTTAGAATTGCATGTAAATCAAGCGTTAGATTCTCCCTAGCTAAACACCACAGTTAGACAAGTCATCCCATTCAAATAGGATTACTTATGCACACTTACACACATAATTAGTGCCTAAATTGAAACCTTGAAACAGGATCAATCTCGGTCGACAAACTCCTCGACCGAGACACTCTCGGTCGACAATCTTCTCGACCGAGAAAGATCCAAAGTAGCCGTTAGACACAACAGACAAGTTAGTTGGCAGTTGATGAAAGACGTTGCAAATCACTTGTTCCAGAGAGCCTGTCGGTCGACAAAAGTTCGACCGAGTAGGTTTCTCGGTCGACCATTTGTCGACCGAGATGGTCTCTGACAACAACTGCAGAATTAATTAATTAGCCGTTGTTAAAGCAACAACTTTGTACCTAACGGCTAGTTAAGCACTTAGAAACCCCTAGAAGTTGTCTAGAACGTCCTTAAGCATCCTTAGGCCATTCCTATAAATAGGACAAGCCATAGGACACCTAAACTCACTTGTTTACACTTGCTACACTTGAGAAACCTTTGAGTATACTTTGTGCAATCTGTTTGTGAGCAATTTGAGCATTGTGACAATTGGCCATTTCATTCCTTAGCTCATAATTCGTGTCCTATAGGCTAGTATCTCCTACCCACTGCAATCACAAGTTCACATACTTGGTTAGGAGATCTATACGCTTGATCTAGGCAAATCAAGCCTTGGGCTTTAAAGGATAAGTTGTAATTTCCTTTTTCTTTCTTATTCCCTATTATTGTTTGTACTCTCCTTGCTACTCCTAGGTTGGAGGCTGCGGATTGGAGAGGGTGAAGATCTTCTTGGAGAAGAAGGAGACTTTGAGCTACTTCAGAAGGCTGGTGCAACGGGAGGTTACTTCTAGAGAGGAAGGCTACTTCAAGGGGGAGCTTGGAGTTACTTCAAGAAGGCTACCTCAGGGTTGGTGCACCTACTTCAAGTGAAGGCTGTTCAAAGGGTGTGGTTGAAAGTATTGTATTTTGTATAAATCCTCGAGAGGTAATAAAATAAATACTTTCAAATCCCGGTTGGGTAAGCAATCGGGTAGTGGACTGACAACTATAGTATTTGCTATAGTTGGAACCACTCTAAACACCTGTCTCTTTCTTCTAATTTCAATTGTGGTTGTTTGAATTCAATAAATTGTTAAAATAATTCAAAAACTCTATTCACCCCCCCCTCTAGTATTTTTTCAATATGTACATATATATGTACATTTATATGTGTGTGTGTGTGTATATATATATATATATATAGAGAGAGAGAGAGAGAGTCAGGCTAGTGTACACTCAAGTGTACCGGAGGCACCGTACACCTCAGTCAATGTATTAAATTTTAAAAAATATAAACTGTTGATCTTCTTAATTATCATAAGAACATACTATATAATAAATTTTAGCTCATTTGGACACTTATAGGTCGTGCATCTAAAAGAGGCAAAAATCTTGTATTTCAAATTAGTTTTGTGCGTTGATTTTGTTGTCCTTGGATGAGTTATTTACACTCATCCAAATGAGTTCAAATTTTGTATGTGACCAATTATTATTGTAACCATGAAGATCAATGGATTAGATTTTTGAAAAACATAGCCTAGATAGGCAAACACCATTGGGGTGTACGACGTGATCTGTACACTCGAGTGTATTCTAGCCTGACTCTCTCTCTCTCTCTCTCTCTCTCTCTCTTTATATATATATATGTGTGTGTGTATATATATGTATATATATATAATGTATGCATGTATGTAAGTATATATATGTATATATACACACACACACACATATATATACACACACACACACACACACAGATATATATATATATATATATATATATATATATATATATATATATACAACACGTGCATGTCCACACACACATATAAATAATATATATATATATATATATATATAGTTGTTTATTCAATGCCCGCATTGGTACTTTAGTATTGCTACCCGTGCTTTGATATCACGGTGGCAACTGTTGTAAATTTATGCAATATGCCGTCTCCCGTATTCGTAAGTCTATGTCATCTCTTTCTCCCTCGTTCTCTCCGCTCGTCCAAACCTCGGCGATGAGCTTTCGTTCCACTTCCAATTGCCATCACCGTCCTCCTTATTGACCAACTCGATTAGCCACACTGGCCTACCCATAGGGTTACTGCTATAGGGAACCTGTGTCATCCACCATGGGAATTCCACATTCATCACCATTGGCGGGAAACTATGGGGATTACCGGTGGGGGGACCCTGTGATGTTGGGATTGAGGCAAATCCATATTTATCACCATTCATCACCGTCCCAATCTATGACCCCATCATTGCCCCAATATCCCGTAAGCTATGTGGAGGTTGGAGTGCAGTAGCACACGGTCCTCAAAGACTCACCCATTTCCTGCCTCATTGACGGTGACTTTGAAATAAGACCGGTCAAGATTCACCGGGAACTATCAGCAAATTTAGACAAGGCCTGCGAGTAAGTTACTGAGGATCAATCAGGACGACCTGATTGCCTAGAATGACGATGGATTCTGGGACAGACACCTATGCGAGGAATGAGTTGATGCATTGGGGCAGCGAATCGGTCACTGGCCAGCCGCAGTCATCAGTGTTGTCCGCGAGACACCTTGCCTCTGTCAACAAAACAATGCACAACGACTCAATTAAGTCAACATGCCCCTTCCAAACAACGTCTCTGTCTGCATTTTGTGTAGGCACGATGGCCACTCAAGTCTTATGCAAACTATGTTTGTTATAATTAGCTGTTGATTCTTAGATCAAAGCAGGAAGCAGACAACATGATGCATAGGTGCTCCGGTGAAGGCATATACTTTGTTGACATAATTGAAGGAAGAACAAAATTGTATATTAGTTGCTTGCTACCATTGCTGCTAGATGGTCAAGTACTTATACATCCATAATTCGAAAGGTACTACGGGCATACAACATAACAATATCCATTGTTCTATTTGTTTTGGTCTTAGGTTGTATCAGACATGTTTATTAAACCCTTCATGCAGACCTTATATAATTTCCCATTTTTACTGTTAACTTCTATTTTAACTTTCTTTGACTCTATTTCCACAAGAGGGACTACAACAAGTTGTTTTGAAATTTTGTATTGGTAAAATGATGTCTGATTACTTATTTATTAGAAACATTTTCTCAAGTATTAGTAGGTTCTATATTCCTCTAAATGGAACTAGTCACTAATATGTTGATTTTTTCTTGAGTAGAGGCTTCAACCAACGGATTAATAACTAGCAGGTAGCATGTGATCTTCCACTAATATAGTTGTATATACTGAAACAGTTAATCCTACAAGTCACTGAACGCACTGATTACAAACACTCAGTAGGTATTCCTGGCTATTTAGTAATTATAATTAACTATGACAGTTCATGAATCCAGTTGGTGTGGGGGCAGCCTCTGCCTGTCCTGTGTGAGACAGGAGACAGAAATGGAAAAAAAGATAGATATCTCTTTGGGTACTTGGCTACATGCGTCTCAGATGAGATCAGTAGGTGTCAAGTGAATCAATTTAATATTAAGGGAACTAGGAACAAAATGGAATGGAGGATGTGTATAGAGGATGTGTTTCAGATCTGTAGGTGGACAAATATAGCATGGGTTTAATGGACTTAATGCCATGGAAAATGAACATCCTGGTTATGTGTATATTATGACTTGCAGTATAAGAAGACTAGAAGAAATGATGCTAAACAAAGCCACAAATTTTGATGATATGTGGTTGTCGTATATCAATCATGGATATATACCATACAATTCTGAATGAAAACAACTACATAGTCTATGTATGAACAAAATGTATATATGTTATACATATTATAATATACGAGGCATAACTATAATATGTGAGGTAAATTATAAAGATGATGAACATTTTGTACTATATAAAATAAATTGTAATGAGATTGAAAAAGTTGCATTGCATTTTCTAACATAATATGTGGTAATTGATGAATATTAAATATAATTATGTAGTATAAAAAAGTAACTATGTGGTACGAAAAGTAACTATTTAACACATAAATGTAATGGCAGAACATTAAATGTAACTATTATTGGGTTTTGTGGAGAAAATATGTACGACGGAAGCAACAAAAAAAATTCCACTCAACCCGAAATAGGATCTCGTCAACAACAACGTATTTGGAAGGAGTGTTTGCGGGATATACCTTATCGCGGAGCAAGTCCGGCGATGTCCCGCTGCATAAAGGTGTGCAACGTCATTGTCCTACACAGATGGAACTTCTCTCTTGTTCATTGTCACAGGAAGATCCGGCGACACTCCTTTCGTGCGATGATGTACGCCACTCGTAACGCGCACGGATGGTCGTTGTTGTCCTCTGAACGCAGGCGTCTTAGCATCTGCGTCTCTACTTCATCCACGCGGATGGACTGGAACTCCATGTCGTGCTTCCTAAGCCGACGGGAAGGAGTCGTGTCTGTGCGGTGGTGTGCTAGCGGTGTGTTGCTCTCCTTTCTCCCCTGAGGACGGTGACGACTAGAATTTACATACATGAGTGTAAAATGAAAAGCCTCTCTCGATATCTTATATAGATATCGACTGTCAACCTCCTTTAAATAGGATACAAAGGGAAGTAGGGTTTCCTAAATCTATTGGTAAACTAAAACACTGTGTTAATTAAAATTCTCGTGGATTAATTAGAATATTCTGGAATTCATTAATTCACCAAATAATCACATTAATTGATTAATTAATATCCGACTCCATGCAATTGCTTGGGATGGCTCTATGGGCATATATACCAACAGACTCTCACTTGCACTTAGAGCCAGTCACTCCAATATTATTCTAATCGATTACATAAACATTTTAATAATTAATGTGATTTAGAGCAATTCTAATCAAATCCACAATTATACTCCTATTCCAACACATCCTATGCGTATGACCCGGTAGGCTCCAAATTACGTTGGTAGTGATATTCATAATCATATTATGATTTCACAAGCAATGATTGGTATCTAGCAAGACTTCATTTCCACCCAAGTAATTGGAGAAGTTGGAGAACAACTTAAGCTATCTTCAGGACTGGTGTTACAGTGATTGTATAGTTCCTTTGTCATTGATATCCGGATTGAACTCGAGTCATGGAATTGTTATCCTTTTCAATGTTCAATCCATGTTCCTTGAACTAGAGCAGATTGTCTGAGATATATGTAAGCTCAATATCACATATTGACTCACATCAGCATGGCCATGCATTTCTCAGTCTCACTTATCAAGTGGCTAAAATATCAAACTCCCGTAGGAAGGAAAAATTCCATCTACATCACTCACAGTCATCCCCATGTGTCACAGTGCACCCAAGCACCATCTTTATGGAAATCCTTATTCAGGACCACAGTAGATGATGTCAAAGTACACTGAACGACATGTGATACGTGTAGTGACTTCAGGTCTAAGAACCACAATCACCACCATCATTATGAGATGTGACTCTAACTACCAATCATGGTATCCATGTGTCACTCTCAAGGTGGGTTTATCTGATACACTGTTCTCTAACAAGTATCTATGTATTTGGTTTGATATCTCCATATGGATAATGAGATTCTTCCATCAACCAACATACATTCTAATCTTATGTGTTATTGATGTCTATGGATATTTTCACAATAACAACTGATTAGGGACAAAACAAGAATATATACTCTTAGCATACATATGATCTCACTATTCAGGTCATCAACCCGAAGACATATGTCATTGAGTATATTATTCTATAGACATATATAAGTTTTATGGTCATCTCACAATATAAAACACAAACATATAGATTGGAAAATTTCCTTTATTGATATGATCAATGTAGTATTACAAATCATTTACATAGTATCCCATTAAAATCATCGAATGATAGTCTCTGTGGCATACAACTCACAAAAACAAGATTTACTTAAACGGAAGCGATCATTAGCATCGGATTACTGAAAATCACTAAAAATTAATTTTTTTTTTAAATAGATCCAATCATAGGAAAACTCTTTCAACAAGAACCAATGTATTACATTTACATCCTGGTTCATAAGTACATATCTTGTGCCATCCCTTCTCGAGGGTCACAACATCAACTGCCTTGTTAAAAGCTAAACACAGACAGCATACGAACCTCGAGGCATCAAGCCAAAATCTCAAAACGATTCATTAAAAGAACTAACTATTAACTCTGAGGACCTGAGAGTACAGAGACGACACATATGACTTCTATCTACAAGACACGACAAACAGTACACTCAACCTGAGCTGTCACTGCTATCCATGTTGCTGCTAAAGTTCTTACTCTGCAAGATATTCTCAATCTCCTCCGTGCTCGTCTACCTAAAAAAAATGTTGGATCCCACGGGGGTGAGACAATAGAAAATTGCCCCAGCGAGAGATATAACTCTCTGTCAGAAACATTATTATTGTAGTTTATAATATAAATCTGAGCAGAGGATAAGCAATTTAGATCATTCTCATCTTTAAGTATTGCAACTATCTATGATAGAGCATTAAATCATCTATTCTCTTTATAAGGAATAGAAAGAACATGTATATCATTTATCTATTGTACTAACTCAACATCCCATGCTTTTCACATGATACTCATTACTTTGTTCTGTCACCCGTGACTCTTTCTTGTTTCTATATGTTGACTTTAGCCAATCTTCTAAACAGATATTGGTTTATACTGGACATGAGAGTATACATCACCATGTCTTGTTCAAGCATTGGTCTATACCAATCCTGTATAAATATTCCAGGCATTGGATTATACCAATCCTGTGCAACTAGTACAAGAATTGGACTTATATTATTCCTGTGTATCCATTCCAGGTATTAGACAATGCCAAACTTGTGCATCCATTCCAGTTATTAGATTATGCCAAACATGTGCATCCATTCCAGGTATTAGACTATGCCAAACCTGTGCATCCATTCCAGGTATTAGACTATGCCAAACCTGTGCATCCATTCCAGGTATTGGGTTGTTACCAATCCTGTGACATTATTCCAGGTATTGGGTTATGACAAATCTTGTGACATTATTCCAGGTATTGGGTTGTTACCAATCCTGTGGCATTATTCTAGGTATTGGGTTATGACCAATCCTGTGACATTATTCCAGGTATTGGGTTGTTACCAATCATGTGCAGTTATTCCAGGTATTGGGTTGTTACCAATCCTATGACATTATTCTAGGTATTGGGTTATGACCAATCCTGTGACATTATTCTAGGTATTGTATTATTACCAATCCTATGCAGTTATTCCAGGTATTGGGTTGTTACCAATCCTGTGACATTATTCTAAGTATTGGGTTATGACCAATCCTGTGACATTATTCCAGGTATTGGGTTGTTACCAATCCTGTGTAGTTATTCCATTTTTCCACATCCTGTCACCTCTCACTAGGAAACAACCATACTCATGGCTCATAAATCACATTACATCTTGTCACCTTTCATTAGGTAACAACCATTCTCATGGCTCATAAAGCACATTACACCTTTTCACTTCTCACTAGGTAACAACCATTCTCATGGCTCATAAAGCACATTAAATCTTAATGTAACAATGGACACAACACACACATGTGTCACACATCTAGACATATGAAATTTGAAGTGTACTAAGGTATATCAACTTTGAGGTGCTAAATGTGATAACTATCATATCTTGATGTATCACTTCCCTCATCTCATTCAACCTTCATAAGTTCATTAATATATTCTGTATTAGGGTATTTCCCATCCTAATACTTTATACACTAACCTATCACCTTTATCATGTAGTGCATAGGTCATAGAACACACATTATAATTGTCCAACTATCTTCAATGATATGGACTCATCTCAGGTTAAGGCATTGCTTCCTATAAGTTTACCTATAATCAATCACTTTAGGTATTTCCCTTATTAGTGTATTAGTCACCATTCCATTATTAGGATTAGGGTCTCCCATACCATCACCCTTTATTAGGGTTAGGGTTTCATATACCATCATCCTTCATTAGGGTTAGGATTTCACATAACATCACCCTTCATTAGGGTTTGGATTTCACATATCATCACCCTTCATTAGGGTTAGAATTTCACATAGCATCACCCTTCATTAGGGTTTGGATTTCACATATCATAACCCTTCATTAGGTTAGGATTTCACATAGCATCACCCTTCATTAGGGTTAGGATTTCACATAGCATCACCCTTCATTAGGGTTTCTCATGGAATCATCCTCAATTAGGGTTTCTCATGGAATCACCCTCAATTAGGGTTTCTCATAGCATCACCCTCAACTAGGGTTTCTCATGGAATCACCCTCAATTAGAGTTTCTAATAGCATCACCCTCAACTAGGGTTTATCATGGAATCACCCTCAATTAGGGTTTCTCATGGAATCACCCTCAATTAGAGTTTCTCATGGAATCACCCTCAACTAGGGTTTCTCATGGAATCACCCTCAATTAGGGTTTCTCATGGAATCACCCCCAATTAGGGTTTCTCATGGAATCACCCTCAATTAGGGTTACATGCTTACCCTAGATTAGGGTTACACCTAGCATTGCCCTAGATTAGGGTTAAGGTTCATCAATCTTCTTAAATAGGGTTTCAGGATCTCTTCATCAAAGATCATACCCTAAATTCTTAGTTTATTCATATTGAAGGTGTTGAGGCTTATCCATTACATGATTATCCTACATGTATGGATTCCTCTCTCTCTCATCCTCTCTAGGATGTTGACTATGTCAAACTTGGATAGATTAGGTCAACCAACCCTTTAATTAAATACATTCAATTAGGGTTGACATAGTGTATTGAAATATTGCTTACTTAAGATTCAATGATTAACTCATCTAGGGTTACCAATCACATAGTACCTTAAAGGTACAACCCTAGTGATTATCTTTGAGATAAATCAGTAACAACCATAGGGTCATTTTATCTTTCATCACCTTGGGTTTCCAATTGACTTAATCACATTGAAACATCCAAACGTTCTTGACCATTGATGCTCCAAATGGTCCTGAGACCATTTGACCCCAAATGGTTTCAAGACCATTTGGACTCAAACGGTCTCAAGACCATTTGGTCCAAAATACCCTTGAAACCGAAAGTCCAAAAGAGGTACTTCTTCAACTAAACCGATTAGGGTTTTGCATCAACAAATTCCTTCATCAATTGGATCATTGAAGTCCATCAATGTATGATCCTTGGATCTTCAACCCTCAATTACAACCATTAATCATCCAAATGGTTTTGGTTGACTCTGTCCAAATAGTTTGAAACCGTTTAAGGCTCCAATAGGTTTTGACCTAAATGTCCAAACGGTTTGAAACCGTTTAAGGCTCCAATCAGTTTTGAACTTACTTGACCAAATGGTCAACTCAACCCAAACAGTCAACTCAATATGTCCAAATGGTTTGAAACCATTTAAGGCTCCAAACATTCAACTATCTCATTCAGTCAACCACGTCCAAACGGTTTGGAATTCAACCTCCAAACAGTTTGCAAACCGTTTGGTCACCAAACGATTTGTCAAAATCGATTGGACCAAAAGTGTTGAAATCATTTGCAACTAAATCTTGTTGAGATGTGTGATTATGATGATGTCATCATCATCAAGCTTCAACCCCTCGAATTCTACTGCCATTCTCATGGTAGTTTCATGAATTATTCAAAGGAATTACAAGAAGAACAATTGAACATAATGGATTGAGAAATTGAATTCAATAACAATGAATAAGGGTTCAAGTTATATAATCCGCCTTCAAAGAAGCTTCAAAGCTTGGAGCTTCATGTAAATAATGGTGTAAGCAACTTCTCCAACTATCCCAAGGCTCATCCTCAAGCTTTTGCGTGAAAGGATTGGCTAGGGTTGAAGATTGAGTGAAGAAAATAAGAAATCAAACATTGATTTGTGATTTCCACCATGAAATCAAGGTGAAAGAAGGCCATGGAGCTTACCTACAGGTTGGGGTCGTCCTCCTATTTCTCCTAAGCTTCCTTGGTCGTTTTGCAAGCAAAGAGTGAAAGTGGTTTCGAAATTACCCTTTCAACTCATGGATAAATGAGCATATATGCATTTTATTTGAAAATTCATTTAAGAGATAGAAAGTAGAGGATAACTCCTCCATTTCCTTTCCACTTGCCCCCTTATCTTTCTTAGATATTAGTATATATTCCTTGCCTCTTATTCCTCTCAATTATCCACGATTTAGAGGAAAACAAATTAAGCACCTCAATTCATTTAATAATAATATCCATAAGTGAGTGGATATTTCTTTTTCTTATATTAATGTGAGTGGGTTCTCCACTCACTTGGATATTTTCGTGGCCTTTGCAAGGCACAAGGACGTCCACATATATGGATTTTCAACCAACACATTTTTGGTTGAGGGGCACTTCAATTAATAAAATTATTTTTGCATTAAATTGAATTAGGGTTTCAATTATGCTTAGATCTTAATTATTTTAATATCAAGATTCTCTCTCCTCTAAAGAGATTCAAATGAGATGCCGCTCTCATTTTCTTTGCTCTACATGATGACAATAAATATTAGAGACTCTCTAGAAGTGGTAAACATATTGAACCCTAGGTTTTGGGTAAATTGCACATTATACCAAAACTAGGTTGTAATGCACAAACATTGATTAATCAGCTCTTTCTTGGTACTCAGGCTTTCACAAGCCATACCTCTGCATCATCTTCATTCTCATGATGCTTCAACACTTGAGGAACATTTTATCATGTAAAATTTGCAAGTTAACCCCTCAACTTGGGTAATTTGCACTTTAGTCCAAAACAAACAAAACATTATTTCAACATTGTTCAAAAAGGACTAAAATTGAAATCTAAGTTCCTCTTGAACCTTAATTACTTTTTAAAAGATAAGAGCAAGCATATAATTATCTTTTAAAAAAAAAATACCTAGGGTTAACGCATAACCCAGGTCAGGGATGTTACAAATTATAAACCCCTAACAAGGATTTTGTCCCTGAAATCCCAGATAAAGGGAAACAAATATTATCCATTTATCATATCATCAAGTCTTCACATAACATCTCAATCTCATGTTTATGCAAGGCATAAACCCCTAACATATGATGTCCATGCTATATTATATAACCAAACTGATTTCACAATTAACCACTCCAGGTAGTCAACATAATTTATCTGATACCAGAATCCCTTACCTTGGTATCCATTACATGTGCTGGAAACACATCACATATTCATATGTGTTTCAACCTGGGACATTACTTGTTACACACATCTTTTTCTTATAACCCAATTCCAAGAAAAACTGATAACTTTTTCTATGTATCCATCAAATAAACATTTTTAATTGTGCACATCAAGTGTCCTAAGACCCACTTGATTTCCATGTCCCCGAAAGGAAAGAAAACAAAGAATCATATTCTTCTTATCACCCATTATTATCCAAGGTTGTTTATTAATGAGAAGAGATTATCATCTTCTCTAATGTTTGCATGAACTTTATATGTTCATGAGTTATTTACCCTTATTTTATCATTGGTTCCTTGCCATCGGCATATGAATTATAAGGATGATTACATCTCATCATTCCTTAATCTCATTATCATCATGATCACTAGATGTGGGTATTCAAACCCTTAGTTCTTCATTTTTATTGTTACCTCTTATCAGGTAACTGTTACCTCTTGGTCTTTAGACCAGGGTATACATTGTACTAAACATCTTCTTTTGTTTGTAAGTTGATTTATAATTAAATCAGATCCCTTCGAATATCACTTAGAATGTGGTAGAAATTTCTATGCCACATCTCCTTCTTCTTTAAACTCTTGAGATTGTTTCAGAATGACTACTTGATCAGAGTAATCAGAAAGATAACAATCTAGATATGTCATACTTACCTTGTCTTCAATAAATGAATACTTGGCCAGGGTATTCAAGAACTGAAATTAGGTAGTATGTATTTGTTTTATATTATGTTTCATATTCTTAAAATCTCTTTAAATTTCACTACTTAGTATCTCAGATTTTTCCCTGAGTGTTTCTTTTACATTTTTTTCCTTTTTACATGAAAAGAGAAGTTTTCAAACATATAAGAGAATATTGGACTAAACATAAGTTTTCATCCTTCTTATCTCTTCTTCATATCCTCAAAGGATTATTTTAGATGAACTAAACAACAACTACCTTTATTATAGTAGAGAGTAGAAGATAACTCAAAATAGAAAGTTCCATCTTAACATGTCTACCTCTTACAAGTTATCTAGTATCTTATCTGACCCAAAACATGGAGCCAGTTGATATTTGTTATTGCCTTTGTCCTCTACTACCAGAAGTAGATGGACCTAACTGTGACACTTGTCTTCGTCCTCTACCATCTGCTCCACTGGACTGAGGTCCTTGTGGGTTTTGCAGATTGTACCCTGACTGTTGGGTCACCTCATTATTTCTTCTTGGACATTGTTGTCTAAAATGTCCTATTGATGAATGCATATTCATCTCTTATTTTTGCTTCATTTAGAATAATTAATTAGGACTTTTTTGTTACTTTTAGATAATTCAAAAATAAATAGCACTTTCATCTTCTTGATGTACTTTTCCTGAATTCTTATGATATTTTTCTTAATTTTTAGGAATTATCTAAGTAATTAAATCGAGAAAATAAAAGATGAAGATATGAGGCTTTTCAAATATTCCTGCAATGCCTGATATACTCGTCACCAAAATAGCCATATCTTTTGCGTCTAAAGGCAGAATTTCAAGGTAAAGTATGGAATGAAAATATAATTTTATTGGCTATAAAAAATACATATTTTGCGGCAATTCTGGTGTTTATTTGGCTGCGCAATTAACCAGTGAAAGTAGCCTTACGTTTTCCCGCATAGTCTGATTTCAGTATATACCTTTCACCAAAATTGGTATAACTCCCACATACCAAGGAGGAATTTATTGTGCAAGTATGCATTGGAAAGATAATTCAATTATCTACAGGAAAAATATATTTTCGGACCGCTTCCGAATTTTAACTGGCCCAAAAATATGCTCGAAATCTCTGTTACGGGAAATTACTACAGAAAGAATGTAAAACAAGCAATTGTTTCCTCTATTGATTAGATCCAGAAAGTTAGCGGCCGCCGCCGGCCATTTCTTTTTCCCTAAACCTAATGTATACCCCCCTCCTTCTCCTATAAAAGAAGAGGCACTTCCTCCTCATTGGGGCATCTCTTTTGCACCGGAATTCTGAGCATCTTATTTCTTGTATTCTTCTTTTAGTTTTGCAATAAAGTAAAATTTCTTGAAGCATTGTTCTTTCTTATATTGTTCTTAGCACTTTCATTCTGCTTTAGTTCTAGATCTTCTTTTCTCCATTCTTTAGTTCTGGAGTAAGGAATTAAGAATATGGCCGTTTTATTGTCTCTAGCATAAGGATTAACTTCCTAATTTTGGGCTAGACTATGGCCAAAGTACTTTCTTCCTCCGTCTCCCCCTTTTCCTCAATCAGAGCGAGTAGTTCCATATCGAGGCAAGGGGAATAGTCCCTTATCCATGGTTTGATCGAATCGGCTTCAATCAACTTCTTTAGACGGCGATTGGTTTATTTAATCGATGATCAAGCGAAGTAATTACTCGCTTAGATATACACGTTAACTCGGATGGAAATGACCATGGAAATCCGAGTTTAGAACGATTAAACCAATTCACATAGAGATTCTGATGTGGCCGCGGATTTATCTCTTTTCGGATGATGAACTAGGAAACATGAGCACTAGGACCAATGGGCTCATGTGGAGTTCATCTTTTGTGGTTTTTTTTATTCACATGTCGTCGCCTATTTGTCGATTAATTGTTAATTCGTTTTCTTATCATGGCTAAGGTGGTGAAAACCCCTAAAGCGTCGATTCTCTCCCTTTGATTTCAAACATCGTTTGATTCGCTTTCTTTACTTCAAAGTCTTTCCATTCACAAGTTTATTTGTGCTAACAATCATTTCATTTTTCCTTATGACAGGGGCAAAATTTATTCTTGTTGGTTACAATATTATCTTGTGTTTCTTTCTTGCATTAGTGTAATCAATCAAAACCCCAACCTGACTTTCACTTTCCATTCTAAATCTAAAAATACTAAAAACAAATAAATTAGTTTTTCAAACAATTGTCTTAAGAAGAAACAATCTTAAAAAGTTGTCCTTTGGGATTCGACCCTTTCTATACTAACCTTAACCGGAAAGTTAAAAGGTTTAAACTCTAAGATTAACAATCTTAGTGATTAGTGTGTTAAACGACGTGCATCAATTTGGCGCCGTTGCCGGGGACAACGGATTTGTTTCTTCGAACCTCAAATTTTTTTTTGAAAAACTTTGTTTCCTTTTTTTTATGCCTTCTGAGTAACATTCCGGAAGTGCTATTCTTCCTTCTGCCGAGTTTCCATCTCGGCAGTCCATTTTTTCCGCACACGATTAACTGCTTCATTTGTGCATGCAACGCTCACCGAACGCCAATTCCGCGACGCGGTTTTTTAATCTGGAACCAGAGAGGCTAAGGATGATTTTAATAGATGATGATGATGATGATTATATCATCTTCAATCAAGTAGAACCAACTCAGTACCTAAAGATCCACCAATCACTTCCATTTTGGATGTTAATCTAGTTGATTCTAATGGCCAATCTACTTCATTGGAACCCTTTCTCTATAATGAACCACCACCCTTAGAAGAAGTCCAATGTGATATAGCTGAGATTCCACACAACCTTGATCAGGAGATGGATAGGTGTTTTAAAGAAATTCAGGATGCCGCAAATGAAGAATTTTGTTTAGCTAGGGCCGCAGCTATATGGGGCCCTGACTATCCATATAAGTCAGAAAATGAGTGGATGGAGGCCTATGTTGATAAATTCATGAATCAAGAATCTTTTAACAAAAAGGTTAAAGACTGGTGGGCTCAAAGAACGTCCCAACAACCTAAGACTCCACCACCCTTCTCGGTTGTAGGCCCATATTTGGATGTTTGCAATAATCATCCCATCTTCATTGAGCCTATTATGACCAATGAACCATCACCTCCCCAACATGCACTGATGGATTCTTTTGAAAGGCTTCCTCATCAAGAGCACTATGACCTCACTCAACCACCACTTTTTCCACATCTGGTTGAACCTGATGAGGTGATTCTACCACCACAAGAACCTTACATTACACTGTTATATTGTGAGGTAATCCCTTCTGAGCCCATTGAGTTGGGCACATGTCCTATAAAGGAATCAGATCTCCCCTTCAGCATAGTAAAGGATCCAATTGATTCCATAGACATCCATGTTGATGAGATCTTTTATGAAGAAGAGATGGAGAACTCCCCAATAGAGATGGAACAACCTAGATTGATCATTTTTGATAATTATGATGAAAACTATGCCATTTGTGAGTCTTCCACACCAAATCCACTGGCTTCCATTTATGGGGTAAAGGATACGGGCGCACCTTGTTGCATAATCCACCAAGAAGACATACATCCCCATATGATTGTTTACTCGGCTAACAAACCGGTTCTTCTTATACAGGCACCCGCTTCACCACATGTAGATCCAGGCGGAAAAAAGATACTCGAGCCAGATTCTCCGTCTGATCTTCCACATCTGACACCACATTTGTTACCCAACTGGCACATGCCAATCTCCCCCAATCCACAATCATCTCCAACACTGCTTTCACTGTTGAAGGAAGATATGTGGATCCTACTCGAAGGACTACGAGGTGATACACAACATCATTCAGAAAACCTTTTTAAGCTTCTGCGACTACCCATCCATTGGGTGTACCATGAAGCTCCTATATTCAAAACCCCAGCCATCATCGACATTCCCTTCAGATGGACATATTTTAAGCTACTAGGACCTCCTAGTGAACCCAACAAATTTCTTCCCTCCATCTCGGGTTTGGGTTTTTCTCGGGACAAGCAAAAATCTAAGTCCAGGGTGGAGGTGGTGGTATGATTCTATTCCACCCCCTTATCTTTTTATTCTTGCATTATTTCTACTTTTTTTGGTTTTGCATATAGTTGCTTTGTTCATGGCCATTATCTAGTCGGTCATATTTTTATTTCTTTTGTTGCAAAATGGCCTTTATCTAGTCGGCCTTGATATGATCATTTGTCAAAATACTCCCCTTAATGATGTAACTGCCTTGCAACTAAAATTTTGAAACTTTCATGACTAGAAATCCTCCTGTCACTTAGGACCTCAAATAATAATCACTCCTTGGAAAAGATGGCAAGCTATAGAGGACTGATAGGATTCAAGAGTGATGCTTTCTTATCATGTACAACTTGTATAAATTTTCTTAATTTTTTGCATGATTACGGTAATAGTTGAACCAATGCATGATACTCTAAAAAAAAGAGATGGAAAAAAAAGTTGCACAAGAACAACCTCTTCTACTCTTCTTCCGCCACTTCCAAATCTTTCCATTCGTCAAAAAGAAAAAAAGCCAATAGTGCCCAAAATGCTAAGTTTGGAGTGGCACCCCTTCCCCCTCTTCCTCTTCTTCCATACACACACAATTGGGTGTATCACCAAAAATCAAAGAAAAAAATGCGGTCAATGTAACTGCATGTCCACTAAATAAAAAGGTCTCGAGTCGAATAGAGGAGAGACTGTCCTTCTTCCATACCTCCTTCACTCCAATTTTATACCCAGGGGAAAACTACAAAAATCCCAACCATCCAAAATCAGCCCTGTTCTTGTGTAAAACTAAAAAAAATAGAGTACCAAATGCAAAGGTGAAATAAAAATCTGTTTTATTGCAGGTCTTGAATAAATGTAAGTTTGTGAAGTAGGAAATATAAAAGTCACTTTTTGTGAAGTCAGGAAGTCAGGGTCGTTTGGCCAGATTTTGGTGGAAGGAATCAAATGGTTGTTAGGAGAGTGAGGATGATAGGTTGAGAGTATGTCTTGAAAGTATTTCTTGATTTTAATGTTGCTCGGGACGAGCAAAGTTTAAGTTTGGGGTATTTTGATGAATGCATATTCATCTCTTATTTTTGCTTCATTTAGAATAATTTTAGATAATGCAAAAATAAATATCACTTTCATCTACTTGATATAATTTTCCTGAATTCTTATGATATTTTTCTTAATTTTTAGAAATTATCTAAATAATTAAATCGAGAAAATAAAAGATGAAGATATGAGGCTTTTCAAATATTCTTGCAGTACCTGATATACTCGTCACCAAAATAGCCATATCTTTTGCGTCTAAAGGCGTAATTTCAAGATAAAGTATGGAATGAAAATAGAATTTTATTGGCTATAAAAAAGACATATTTTGTGGCAATTTTGGTATTTATTTGGCTGCGCAATTAACCAGTGAAAGTAGCCTTACGTTTCCCGTAGAGTCTGATTTCAGTATATATACCTTTCACCAAAATTGGTATAACTCCCACATCCCAAGGTGGAATTTATTGTGCAAGTATGCGTTGAAAAGATAATTCAATGATATATAGGAAAAATATATTTTTTGACTGCTTCCGAATTTTTGACCGGCCCAAAAATAGACTCGAAATCGATGTTACGGGAAATTACTGTAGAAAGAATGTAAAACAAGCAATTATTTCCTCTATTGATTAGATCCACAAAGTTAGCAGCCGCCGCCGACCATTTCTTTTGCCCTAAACCTAATGTACACCCCTCCTCCTTCTCCTATAAAAGGAGAGGCAGTTCCTCCTCATTGGGGCATCTCTTTGCACCGGAATTCTGTGCATCTTATTTCTTGTATTCTTCTTTTAGTTCTGCAATAAAGTAAATTTTCTTGAAGCATTGTTCTTTCTTATATTGTTCTTGGCACTTTCATTCCGCTTTATTTCTATATCTTTTCTTCATTCTTTAGTTCTGGAGCAAAGAAGTAAGAACGTGGTTGTTTTATTGTCTCTAGCATAAGGATCAACTTCCTAATTTTGGGCTAGACTATGGCCAAATTACTTTCTTCCTCTATCTCCCCCTTCTCCTCAATCATGAGCGAGTAGTTCCATATCGAGGTAAGGGGAATAGCCCCTTAGCCATGGTTTGATCGAATCGGCTTTAATCAACTTCTTTAGATGACAATTGGTTTATTTAATCGACGATCAAGCGAAGTAATTACTCGCTTAGATATATATGTTAACTCAGATGGAAATGACCATGGAAATCCGATTTTAGAATGATTAAACCAATTTGCATAGAGATTCTGATGTGACCGTAGATTTATCTCTTTTCGGATGATGAACTAGGAAACATGAGCACCAGGACCAATGGGCTCATGTGGAGTTCATCTTTTGTGGGTTTTTGTGATTCACATGTCGTCGCCTATTTGTCGATTAATTGTTAATTTGTTTTCTTATCATGGCTAAGGTGGTGAAAACCCCTAAAGCCTCGATTCTCTCCCTTTGATTTCAAATATCATTTGATTCACTTTCTTTACTTCTAAGTCTTTACATTCACAAGTTTATTTGTGCTAACAATCATTTCATTTTTCCTTGTGACAGGGGAAAAATTTATTCTTGTTGGTTACAATATTATCTTGTGTTTCTTTCTTGCATTAGTGTAATCAATCAAACCCCAACCTGACTTTTACTTTTCGTTCTAAATCTGAAAATACTAAAAACAAATAAATTTGTTTTTCAAACAATTGTCTTAAGAAGAAAAAATCTTAAAGTTGTCCTTTGGGATTCGACCCTTTCTATACTAACCTTAACCGGAAAGTTAAAAGGTTTAAACTCTAAGATTAACAATCTTAGTGATTGGTGTGTTAAATGACGTGCATCACCTATCTGTCCAAATTTATGTCAAGCTCGACCTTGAATTGATGACCTCTACATTGGTGTACTATATTGAGGTTGAACTGGTGAAGATTTTGGTTGTTTAGTACCACTAATCATTGGTCCTTGTGACTGTGTAGACTTTCTTTTGAGGGTTGTCTCCTGTTTCTTTGTCACAAACCTTTCTATCCTCCGAATTGATTCCACAAATGTAGCGAACCTCTCTCTACTTTCTAGAGCAGATGCTGTAATAGACATTTCATCATTCAGTCCCTTCTCAAAACGTCGAATCTTTTCCTCCTCAGTAGCAGCCATTTGAGGACAAAATCATAAAAGTTCCATGAACTTAACCTCATATTCACTTATCGACATGGCTCCCTATCGAATCTTCTCAAACTGTGAGATCTTTTCATCTAAATATGTCCTTGAAAAATACTGATTGATGAATTCTCAACAAAATTCCTCCCATCCAACCTCTTCATCATTCCTTTTTATTTCTTCTATAGCCCACCAATGTCCAGCACTACCCTTCAAAAGGTATACAACATGTTTAACTTTGTCAGCATCCGGGATACTAAGGATCTTAAAAGCCTTTTCTAACTCAGTGAGCCAGAGATCAGCATCTGCTGGGTCATATGTCCCGACGTATTCTATGGCTCCAACACGACGTAGTCATTCAAAAGTCTTACCAGACCCATATCCCTCATTGGGAGTTGGTGCCCTGGGTGCCGGTGCTGGCATTCGGTCTGTTATATGCATCACTGTAGTCATGAATTCCCCAAAAAGAGTAGAAAAATCTGGGTTTCTCATCATGACCTCATCAACATGGGGATTCTTAGGCATTGTTTCTTCTCTTTCCTGATCCTTGGCACTTTCTACTAGTGCAACAACATTGCTCTCAGCAACGTATCCCTCATGTTTTCCAGACATCTTGGAGTAATATATCTTCTTCTGAATAAGTAGAAGGTACTATAAGATACACTGGGGTATACTTAAAATAGACTCAATACCTTAGTCCTATGTCTCTATAGACTCAGTAAACTTAGAGCACTGATACCACTAAATTGTGGCATTCAACTCACAAAAACAAGATTTACTTAAGAGGAAGTGATCATTAGCAACAGATTACTGAAAATCACTAAAAATCAAAACTTTTTTTAAAGAGATCCAATCATAGGAAAACTCTTTCAACAAGAACCAATGTATTACATTTACATCCTGGTTCATAAGTACATATCTTGTGCCATCCCTTCTCGAGGGTTACAACATCAACTGCCTTGTTAAAAGATAAACACATACAACATAAGAACCTCGAGGTATCAAGCCAAAATCTCAAAATGATTCATTAAAAGCACTAACTATTAACTCCGAGGACCTGAGAGTATAGAGACGACCCATAGGACTTCTATCTACAAGACACGACATACAGTACACTCAACCTGAGCTGTCACTGTTGTCCCTGTTGCTGCTGAAGTTCTTACTCTGCAAGATATTCTCAATCTCCTCCGTGCGCATCCACCTAAAATAAATGTTGGATCCCACGGGGGTGAGACAATAGAAAATTGCCCCAGCGAGAGATATAACTCTCCGCCAGAAACATTATTATTATAGTTTATAATGTAAATCTGAGCAGAGGATAAGCAGTTTAGATCATTCTCATCTTTAAGTATTGCAACTATCTATGATAGAGAATTAAATCATCTATTCTCTTTATAAGGAATAGAAAGAACATGTGTATCATTTATCTATTGTATTAACTCAACATCCCATGCTTTGCTCATGATACTCATTACTCTGTTATGTCAGCCATGACTCTTTCTTGTTTCTATCTGTTGACTTTAGCCAATCTGTTAAATATATATTGGTTTATACAGGACATGAGAGTATACATCATCATGTCTTGTTCAGGCATTGGTCTATACCAATCATGTATAAATATTCCAGGAATTAGATTATACCAATCTTGTGCAACTAGTACAAGCATTGGACTTATATTATTCCTGTGTATCCATTCCAGGTATTAGACTATGCCAAACCTGTGCATCCATTCTAGGTATTAGACTATTCCAAAACTATGCATCCATTCCAGGTATTAGACTATGCCAAACTTGTGCATCCATTCCAGGTATTAGACTATGCCAAACATGTGCATCCATTCCAGGTATTGGGTTGTTCAAGCATTGATTTGTGATTTCCACCATGAAATCAAGGTGAAAGAATGCCATGGAGCTTACCTATAGGTTGGGGTTCGTCATCCTATTTCTCCTAAGCTTCCTTGGTCGTTTTGCAAGCAAAGAGTGAAAGTGGTTTCGAAATTACCCTTTCAACTCATGGATAAATGAGCATATATGCATTTTATTTGAAAATTCATTTAAGAGAGAGAAAGTAGGGGATAACTCATCCATTTCCTTGCCACTTGCCTCCTTATCTTCCTTAGATACGAGGCTATCTTCCTTGCCTCTTATTCCTCTCAATTATCCACGATTTAGAGGAAAACAAATTAAGCACCTCTATTCATTTAATAATAATATCCATAAGTGAGTGGATATTTCTTTTTCTAATATTAATGTGAGTGGGTTCTCCACTCACTTGGTTATTTTTGTGGTCTTTGCAAGGAACAAGTCCGTCCAAATATATGGATTTTCAACCAACACATTTTTGGTTGAGGGGCACTTCAATTAATAAAATTATTTTTGCATTAAATTGAATTAGGGTTTCAATTATGCTTAGATCTTGATTATTTTAATATCAAGATTCTCTCTCCTCTAAAGAGATTCAAATGATATGCCTCTCTCATTTTCTTTTCTCTACATGATTACAAGAAATATTAGGGACTCTCTAGAAGTGGTAAATTGCATATTGAACCCTAGGTTTTTGGTAAATTGCACATTATACCAAAACTAGGTTGTAATGCACAAACATTGCTTAATCAACTCTTTCTTGGTACTCAGGCTTTCACAAGCCATACCTCTACATCATCTTCATTATCATGATGCTTCAACACTTTAGGAACATTTTATCATGTAACATTTGCAAGTTAACCCCTCAACTTGGGTAATTTGCACTTTAGTCCAAAACAAACAAAACATTATTTCAACATCGTTCAAAAAGGACTAAAATTGAAATCTAAGTTCCTCTTATGGGCATACATACCAACAGATTCCCACTTGCACTTATACCCAATCACTCATGAATCTCAATCCAAGTGATCGAACATGTCTATCATGTTTCTTCTATGAAAGTGCTTTTGTGAGCGGGTCAGCCACATTGCTTTCTGTAGGTACTCTAGAAATATTCACATCTCCTTATTGTACGATCTCTCGTATGAGATGGAACCTCCATAGAATATGTTAGGAATGTTGGTGAGATCTTGATTCTTTAGCCAGTGCAATTTCTCTGTTGTTGTTGCAAAACAACTCAATTGCATCACCAACGCTTGGAACCACTCCAAGTTCCAAAATGAACTTCTTGATCCACACAGCTTCCTTTGCAGCATTAGATGCGGCAATATATTCAACCTCTATTGTATAATCCTCTACCGTCTCTTGCTTGGAACTCTTCCAGCTCACAGCTCTATTGTTCAGGCAAAACACAAATCTAGATTGCGATCTGTAGTCATCTTTGTTAGTTTGAAAGCTAGCATCAGTGTAACCCTTTACCACGAGCTCTTCCTCACCATTGTATACCAAGAATTGATCCTTAGTCCTTCTCAAGTACTTTAGGATGTTCTTTACAGCTGTCCAATGACATTCACCTAGATCTAACTGATACTCATTCATCATGCTCAAAGCATACGACACATCAGGACGAGTACATAACATCACGTACATGATAGATCCAATTGCTGATGCATATGGAATCTTACTCATGCGTGCCCGTTCATCACATGAACTAGGACATTGGGTTTTAGAGATCGTAACCCCATGGGACATGAGAAAGTTACATCTCTTAGAACCCTCCATGCTAAACCTCTATAGCACCTTATCAATGTATGTGCTCTGACTTAGGCCTAGAATCCTTCTAGATCTATCTCTATAGATCTTGATCCCTAGTATATAGGATGCTTCACCTAAATCCTTCATAGAGAAGGTCTTACCTAGCCAACCTTTTACTGTCTGAAGAGTAGGGATGTCATTTCCCATCAATAGTATGTCATCCACATACAATATGAGAAATACGATTGTGCTCCCACTAACCCTTTTGTAAACACAAGGTTCATCTTCATTTTGACTAAAGCCAAACTTTTTGACTACTTCATCAAAATGTAGATTCCATCTCTGAGATGCTTGCTGCAATCCATAGATTGACCTTTGTAGCTTACAGACTTTATTGGCTTCCTTTGGATCGATACAACCCTCAGGTTGTGTCATGTACACTTGTTTTAACATCCATCTACCAAACCTCATAGTCATGATAAGATGCAATGGCAAGCATGATCCTGATGGATTTAACCATGGCAACTGGTGAGCAATTCTCGTCATAATCAACACCTTGAATTTGACGGAATCCTTTCGCAACCGATCTACCTTTATAGGTTTGAACATTTCCATCCATGTCAGTCTTCTTCTTGAAGACCCACTTGCACCCTATGGGTTTTACCCCTTCGGGTGGATCCACCAAGGTCCATACCTTGTTGGTGTACATGGATTCCATCTCAGATCTCATGGCTTCGAGCCATTTTTCAGATTCTGGTCCCTTAATAGCTTATAGATAGGAAGTTGGCTCATCTTCTATGCCCAATTCATCACTGTCTTGAGTCACGAGAAATGCAAATCTCTCAGGCTCAAGTCGTGTCCTACTAGACCTACGAGGTTCCTGTGTTACATTTGGAACTTGAAATTCCACAACAATTTGTGAGTCTTCATGTTCCTTATGTACCTCCTCAGGTTCTCTACTTTCTTGTTAGTCTCGAACTTCTTCGAGCTCTACATTCCTCCCACTAATTCCTTTGGAAAAAAATTCCTTTTCAATAAATACAACAGTCCTAGCAAAAAACAGTTTGTTGTCAGTTGGTGTGTAGAAGTAGTATCCCCGAGTTTCCTTGGGGTATCCAACAAAATAATATTTTTTTGATTTGGGTCCAAGCTTTTCAAGAAATTGTTTCCTAACATAAGCTTCACATCCCCAAATCTTTGACATAGACAAATTGGGATGATTCCCATTCCATATCTCATATGGTATCTTTTGAACTAATTTGGAAGGTACACGCTTAAGTGTAAACACTGTAGTTTCAAGAGCATATCCCCAGAACGATATTGGAAGTTTGGCTGAACTCATCATTGATCGTACCATGTCTAATAATGTACGATTCCTTCTTTCTAACACACCATTATGTTGTTGTGTACCGGCTGGAGTCCATTGTGATACAATACCACAGTCTCTCAGAAGGTCCTCAAACTCTTGGCTTAAGTATTCGCCACCTCGATCTGAATAGAGTGCTTTAATACTCTTACCAAGTTGCTTCTCTACTTCATTCATGAAAGTCTTGAACATTTCAAGAGTTTCTGACTTGTGTTTCATAAGATATACATAGCCATACCTACTGAGGTCATCAGTGAAGGTAATGAAGTATTGATAGCCTCCTCTAGCATTTGATCGAAAAGTTCCACATACATCAGTATGTATGAGCCCTAGCAGATCACTGGCTCTCTCACTGTGTCCAGTGAAAGGAGTCTTGGTCATCTTCCCTAATAAACATGCCTCACATGTCTCCAATGATTCAAAATCAAAAGATTCTAGATAACCATCCTTATGGAGTCTAGATATGCGCTTCTCATTTATGTGCCCAAGACGACAATGCCATAAGAATGTCTTGTTTGAGTTGTCAAGTTTTAACCTTTTAGTATTTACGTTGTATATACTAGTCTCAAGTTCTAACAAGTAGATACCATAAGACATAGGGGCATTTCCATAAAGGATCTCATCTTTTGAAAAAGAAATAATTCCATTCTTAATGTGAAATGCAAATCCACTCTTGTCTATACAAGATACAAAAATAATATTTCTATTAATGGCAGGTACATAATAGCAATTCTCTAATTCTATTACAAGGCCCGTAGGCAAAGTTAAAGTAATAACTCCAACTGCAGTGGCAGCAACTCTTGCTCCATTAACGACCCACAACTTGACTTGGCCCTTTCATAAAGGCTTACTTCTTATGAGATCCTACATATTAGAACATATGTGAGATCCACATCCGGTATCCAGTACCCATGATGAAGAAGTATTTAATTTTATCTCAATAATGTATATACCTGAAGTGGAGATCTCTATCCCCTACTTCTTCTTCCTCAGTTCCTCCAGGTAGAGAGGACAATTTCTTTTCCAATGTCCAGCCTGGTGACAAGGTGACAACTGCCTACTTTGAAGATCCCACCTTTAGCTTTGAGCGTGGATGACTTTGGCTTCTGCCTAGATTTAGAACCTTTCTTAGCCTTGACTTTGCCTTTTGACTTTCCCTTTGCCTTGCTGATCATCATCACAGATTTGGGCTTGTCTTTCTTCATCTGTGCTTCAGCTGTCCTCAACATGCCCAACAATTCTAACAACGGCTTGTCAAAATTGTTCATGTTGTAGTTCATGACAAAATGATTATATGATTCAGGAAATGATTGTAGAATCACATCAGTGGCCAACTCTTGACTAGGGGAAATCCCAGATTGGATAGGCTTTCCACGTACCCAATTAAAGTGAGTATATGGATGCCAACTGAGTCTCCCTCTTTCATCTTGCTCCTGAACAAAGCCTTTAAGACATCATATCTCTCCTGTCTTGCTTGATGTTGATACATGCTCTTGAGATGTGTTAACATCTCCATGGCATTCATGTTCTCATGCTACTTTTGCAACTCATAGTTCATTGAGCACAACATCAGACACTTAACATCCACGACATCATCAAGGTTCTTCTTGTAAGCATCCTTTTCATCCTTGGGCGCATTTACGGAGGGTTCCGCTGGCTCTGGTGTTTCAAGGACATAGAGCTTACACTCATGTGTGAGAACAATTCTCAGCGTCCTAAACCAGTTTTGAAAGTTAGTTCCGGTAAGTTTGTCCTTCTCAAGGACCGATCACAATGACAAAGTGTGAGTGTTGTTTGCCATTTGATTTCTACAAAAGAAAAATTTGCATTTAGTCCAAAACATTTTGACTTGTAAAGATTTGATAAACAAGATTAATTAGGCCTTTAATTAATTATTCTCCCACTATTTTATTCAAATTGATAGCCCTCACTATCAACTCCGAAGATTGCAACGCACAACCTTATAGTGAGCCAAGATCCAAAATAATTGGATCAATGCCCGGCCAACTCCGGCGTCAAAGACCAAATACTAAGGTAGGCAACTTTTGCCAATTGCATCATATGCAACTCTTGGATAGATGATCATGCACACCTTCTTGCCATGATGCATCTCTGTGCCTCTAGGTACTTGATCCTATCAAGGTTCCCTAGCTAAGTACAACCCATAAGCCAACACGATGAGTGTGCACCCTGCGGAGGCAGACCCACACACCCACCATCACACTTCCACGAGATAGACAGTATACCACGTGGAGGCGTGCCCACACATAGTCGATCAAGATTTTCATGTGTGTTGCTTTATGGAAGGCAACTAAAACTTAATATTATTAATTGAGGGGTTTTATTAATACATATACATATCCAAACACCACATACTTATAGTACGTATCATATACTACTATATCCACAACCACAAATGATAGACATGCAATCACAAACACAAATACATCAGTTATGGCCATACTATGTAATCCTTTGGAGCAAGAAAGGATTACGGTCCACCTATGGTCTTATGCATCTCATGCAACACCTGTGAATCAACTTGTAAGCATGTAATGATCAACATTACAGTGAACAACTTCATGGATGCTTCGTGAGGTTGGAACTTCAAGTTGCTTCTTGGAATTGGATCTTCTTGTTTCTTCTCCATGGATGCTCCTTGGAGTTGGATCTTCAAGTGGCCTCCTTACATCAAGTTTACAAAAACTAAAACTAATCCTATCTCTATTACATCATATGAGTACATATATAAAGGGAAATCATTAATTACACTTTGAAATAAGAGATGAGGCTCGACATGCAAGCCGAATACTTTATACAAAGGATCCATATGCAACCATTGTACATCCAACATATCCACAAGATCGACATCCACATTCATTCACAACATTCACAAAAGGGGATACTAGGCCATAATTGTGCATGCATTCACCACATAAAACAAATTTTAAAGGCGACGTGTATGCTATCAGAGTTATATCTACATATACGTATATACATATTAAAATTGCAGTACTTGTAATGCGGGACATTCCCCATTAAATAAATTTTTGACTCCCACACAGACTATGCGGGGTACACAGGGGCAGCGCCCCTGTGCGGGGTACATTAGAGACTGCCCCTCGCGGGGTCTCAGGGTCAGAGCCCCTGAAAGGTCTATGGAATTTTACTTCTGTGCACTTAGGAAGATCAATATTTTCCATAGTCGACCCCGTCCAAAACGTCAAAAAATAAAAGCATGCGGCGTATATGGAATTAGGTTTAGATTTACACATTAGCAGTTTTAATTCACATCGTATGCAACATAAAAATAGTATACAACGATTCGATCATCTCAAAACGAATCCAAATACGTTGTAGATCGACGCTGCTTTGATACCACTGTTGGGTTTTGTGGAGAAAATATGCGCGGCGGAAGCAACAAAAAAAATTCCACACAACCCGAAACAGGATCTCGTCGACAACAACATATTTGGAAGGAGTGTTTGCGGGATATACCTTATCGCGGAGCAAGTCTGGCGATGTCCCGCTGCACAAAGGTGTGCGACGTCACTGGCCTACACGGACAGAACTTCTCTCTTATTCGTTGTCACAGGAAGATCCGGTGATGCTCCTTTCGTGCGATGATGTACGCCGCTCGTAACGTGCACAGATGGTCGTTGATGTCCTCCGAACGCAGGCGTCTCATCGTCTGCATCTCTACTTCGTGCACACAGATGGACTGGAACTCCACATCACGCTTCCTAAGCCGACGGGAAGGAGTCGTGTTTGTGAGGCGACGTGCTAGTGGCGCATTGCTCTCCTTTCTCCCCTGAGGACGGTGACGGCTAGGGTTTACGTACGTGAGCGTAAACTGAAAAGCCTCTCTCGATATCTTATATATATCGGCCATCAACCTCCTTTAAATAGGAGACGAAGGGAAGTAGGGTTTCTTAAACCCATTGGTAAATAGAAATACTGCGTTAATTAAAATGCTCGTGGATTAATTAGAATATTCTGGAATTCATTAATTAACCAAATAATTGCATTAATTGATTAATTAATATCTGACTCCATGCAATCGCTTAGGATGGCTCTATGGGCATATATACCAACAACTATATGGTATAAAAAGTAACTATCTAACACATAAAGTAGTATTTAGTCACAATAAGTAACCAAATGACTATAAATAGTAATAAAAATATAGTTATGTGGAATGTGGACCTCTTATTATGACTAAACTTACAGATCCTTATCGATGAGCACAACAACTGCTTTACCTATTCATCTCTTTAGCCTGGAAAGGTGAAATTCAAAATATAGGTGCATGAACAAAATATACTAGTACAATTTGCTTCAAAGAAGTCAGACAGAAGCTAAGGGAGATTAACACTACTTCTCATTAGATAGTCACTTCAAATCAGTATGCCCAACATCGAGTTCTACAAAAAAATTTGCACTGTTTATAAATTATAAATTTTGAAGCATGTTACTTTCAGTGGTGGATAGTTACTTTTCATACCATATAGTTACTTTTTGTATTTTGATGTTACTTTCAGTGTCAAATAGTTACTTTTTGTACCATATAGTTACTTTTTGTAACATATAGTTACTTTTTATATCCTGATGTTACTTTCAGTGTCAAATAGTTACTTTTGTGTCTTGGTATACTTTTCATTTTGGATAGTTAGTGTTCTTGTTATATAGTTACTTTTTGTCTCCTAGAGTCACTTTGAGTGTCAGATGGTTATTTTTTTGTCATGATGTTACTTTTTAATGTCATATAGCTACATTTTATGTCATAGTGTTACTTTCATTGTCAGAATGTTAATTTTTGTGTCGTGATGTTACTTTTTGTGTCAGATAGTTACTTTTCATACCATATAGTTACTTTTTGTGTCCTTGTATTACTTTCAGTGTGAGATAGTTACCTTTTATACAATATAGTTTCTATTTTTGTCCTAGTGTTACTTTCAATGTCGGATGGGTACTTTCATACCATACATTTACTTTTGTATTATAGTGTTACTTCAAGTGGGATAGGTACTTTTTGTGTCTCGGTATTACTTTCGGTGTTCAGATAGTTACTTCTTGTATCCTTCTGGTACTTCTCATACCATATAGTTACTTTATATATCCTGCTACCAATTCTTGTGTAAAGTTTTACCAACACAATTTACCAGAATGAATTAGTTTTGTCTGTTTGTATCGAACTCTTTCAATTTACCAAGACCCTGATTGATTCTTACTATGAAATTAGTATTGAGAAATGGATGTCCTTGTTTCGTATCGTTATTTCATTCACAATCTCACGATCCCCTATGCCATCATATAGACATGTTTTTCCTTAAAGAATAAAAACTTCCATTAACCACGTCTTGTACTTGACCAAACATGGCTTCCAACCTAAGTTCCAAAAGGGAAATGGACTGTGCTGTGAAGCATTCACCAGGTAGAGGGACGCCTACAAACTGTTCGACTAAAAGTCACAACAAAAACCCATTACAAAAGCCCAAAAAAACAACCCAATATCAT